>PVIU01010801.1:0-68098 GCA_004026605.1 Ondatra zibethicus | reverse complement strand
GTGCCATACTAAGGCCCTCAAAGTAGAAGCAAAAATGTCAGCTGCAAAGACAGACCATGTATCTAATCATGAGGATAGAAATCACCTAACAGTGTGAAGAAGAGGCAGATCTAGAGTCCCGTCGATGGCGAAAGATGTCTTACATAGGATCTACTTGATGTGCTGTCTTAATTTTCTACCTCCATAATAAAGCACAATGACCAAGGTAACTCACAGAATAGTTTATTGGGGCTTTATAGTTTGAGAAGTTGAGTCCATCACCACGCATGATAGAAAGCATTGCAGCACACAGGCAGGCATGGTTCTGGAGCAATAACTGTGAGTTTACATCCTGATCCACAAACAGGACATAGAGAGAAATCTAACTGGCAATGGCATTGGCTTTTAAAATCTCAAAGCTCATCCCCAAGGACACATCTCTTCCAAAAAGGCTACATACACTTCCTAATCTTTCCCTTGTGCTTGACACCAAGTATTCAACTACGTGAGCCTATTGGGGTCATTGTCATTCAAGCCACTATATCCAGGACCCATCAATCTCTCAGAGCTCTTTGATTAACATTTCAATGGATATATATCTTACATTGGGTTTCCTCAAAAGAACTATCACCAAGGATCACAGTGGAAGGTTTTCTTGGTTTGTTTGTTTTGCTTTGCTTTCCTAGGAGAACACAGGAGGAATTGGGGAAGGAAGCCACTAAAAGGCTGTTCCTGGGTAGGGGTGACTATGACAAGTCGGGGTACTAAGTAGACAGTTTCAAGAACAGAAAGCAGAAGTATTTTTCCATCTGTCTTTGACTGTCATGAATTTCATTCCTTGGGGGTAGTTGGCACTTCCAGACTTTGCTCAGGTAGAGAGAGGCACGGGTATTTGAGAAAAGACGATACCAAAACTGTGCATGTAGCATCTATAGTATGCCAAGCAGCTAGTACTGGTCATGGGTATAGTCCAAAGCTTCTGCAGTACCTTAAATATCCCACTCCTTAGTCCGCGGATTTTGTCTAGTAGCACAGACAAAGACCTTGGGTATTTCTACCCAAGATCACCCATGTTTACTAGGAACCAGTTGCAATTGTTATCAAATTTATTAGAGTTCTAATTGTCGTTACACAAGCAGCTAAGTGTTATGTAAATTTGATTCCTGCAAATCAATGAAATATGAGTTTGTGGAGAAGAAAGTTTCAATGAAAAATACCTTGAATGTTTCCAAAAGCTTTTATGAAAGCAAGTCAATAGAAACATGTGTGGCTCAGAAAGCGTTACAGGAACTGAAGCAACTATTTATTCAAATAGATAGCTTCAAAAGTCACATTAATTTTGTTTCAGTGTAGAGAAATTGAAGTCAGAAATCTTAAGGGATGCATTAGGGTGTGATTTATTAGGAGAGACAACATATCAGGCTAATTAACAGACCCGGAGTCAGAGAAAAGAACTTGTTTTACATCGAAGATTGGCAAATAAATGCCAATTTATATATTTTAAGTTAAATAAAGGTGTTGAAGGCATGAATGAATCATCTTTATGATAGTTCGCTTTAAATATATCTTTTCAATGAATCAACCAACTACCAGCCTTGTGTTCGTTGCACTACACTTACTTCAGTTCTCCCCAAGGGAAAATGTTGAGAAGATAGTGTGGGAAGGTTGTATGTAAGTTTCCCAGGGGGGGGAAATAAATGAAATACCAGGAGGAAACACTTCCATGAAATGACAGAAACTGGGATTAAATATCCCAAAGATGAGGCTTTATGGGGTCAATGAGATGGATTGGCAAACTGGATGCAATAGCATGTGTGTAAAATCTCAGCATTCCCATGCCTGGAGAGATGGAAGACAGACACAGGGTAATTACAAGCATGCAAACCTGGAGTATACAGATCAGTGGCAGAAACAAGAGAGAATCTGCCTCAACAAGATGGAAGGCAAGAACTAACTCCTGAAAGTTGTCCTCTGACCTCCATATGCACAGGGTGCCATGGATAATGGTATGCACTGACTGTGTAGGCTCACCCCACATACACTAGTTATAATTAAGTAAATAAATAAATAAATAAATAAATAAATAAATTTTAAAGGTTAAGCCTTTACTATGGCCCCTGTTTGACTCAATCATGAAGAATAACAATCAAAAAAGATAAATAATGAAATTAAGCAAAGATTTAAGAAGGTAAGTATTCAAGTTTTGCTGATGTACCTTAAACACCTTAGCACAGTTTCAAGACTGGCTGCACAACTTGAAGATAAGACAGACCTCCAGACTTAACTGATCTTCACAATAAAGTTTAGAGACATAAGACTGACGCTGCTTATGCTCCAGAGACTGCTTGGAGCCCTACATTCTTGTCATTTAACACCAAACTCAGTTTATGTGATGCTCTGGCTACTTGACACTTGTCACATTAGAGAGACCCATCTGGTTCTTCGTGTTGACACAATTCAGAAGCTGGATACCAGCTTTTCATCTCAAAACCATACAATGTTCTGACTGCAGACCAGAAATGTTCTAGAAATTTAAAACAAGCCTAAAAGATTTGATTACTTATATATATAATGTCTCAAATTTTTAAAACAAGGTAACCACATAAAGGGCTCTTTCCCCCTGACCTTAAGTCATTCATTGGGTGAGTAAATGCAATTACGAATGAATGTGGCTATGTTCCTGAGCTTGCATGCATAAAAAGGAGAGTTTCCAGGAAAGCTGCAAACTTTCTTTGACTTATTTCATATGTAATTCCAGAAATAATTAAAGCTAGCCTATAAAGTGAAATGGAACTCAGTGAAAGAACAGAAACATCTAAGATGGTAACGTCTCAGAAATAGCAGAGACCTTACAGAATTTAGTTTTAAGTATTAATTAACCTATTAAAACACAAAATTAAAGCACAGTGTCTCCTTTTTTCCTTTTAATGGTGTAGGCCTGCCCCAAAGCAGACCCCTGGGGCAAAAGTAGCAACAAAAGCTTTTCCAGCCAGGCTGGTGGGCTGCCTTCTCCAGATCCTGCCTTAGTCTCCTTCGTTCTGTGGGAGGTCTCACATGCACCAGAGACCAGTTTGCCTTCTTCACATCCTTCCAGGGTAGTGCTTTGACATCATTAAGCTCTAGAAAGTTCTCGCTAGTCATGAGTTTGCACTCCAGGTGAGCTGGTGTCTACTTAGGCTGAAAACTCTAGACCTTGGAAGTATGAAGGCAATATGGTGACTCCTTCATCTTTAGAACTGTTTACTGATAAGGTATGCCAGAAACACAGACAGACATGTATGTTTCTTTCCATAATGTTGGGAGTTATTAAATAAATAAAATCAGAAGCCATCTCAATTTTGTTAGCTTTGATTCACCAAATCCTATGAATTTCACGTTGTAGATTTGGCGATGGTAAATCATAGGTTTTCATTCCAGTCTTAATAATTAATGTTAATTCTCATTACATTTTCTACAAGTCTATATGGTACAAAATGACTACTAAACTGTTGCCAAGCTCTAAGAAGTCTTATTAAAGACAAACACACATAGAACTGATACAGATGGGAAGAGATCCACTGAAGGTGTTTGTATATAAACAAACCTTTTTTTTTTTTTTGGTTTTTCGAGACAGGGTTTCTCCGTAGCTTTGGAGCCTGTCCTGGAACTAGCTCTTGTAGACCAGGCTGGTCTCGAACTCACAGAGATCCGCCTGTCTCTGCCTCCTGAGTGCTGGGATTAAAGGCCTGCGCCACCACCGCCCAGCAAATGGTCACTTTTTTTTTTTTTTTTTTTTTTTTGGTTTTTCGAGACAGGGTTTCTCTGTAGCTTTGGAGCCTGTAATTAGAATCTGTTTCAAGACAAAGAGCTGATTCAACATACAGAGCCAGGTCTGGACAGTGATTTGAGTATTCCAAATCAAGAAGGCTGTCAAGTTAAGCTGAAATCCAAAGGACAGAGTTGGGTTTGTCATCTATCGATCCTGTGACATACACCAGACGGCCTGATGCATATCAATGGGATTCACCATGTTCTGTAGGATGCAGATGATGAGCTTGTAATATTCATTGTATTTGGAAGTTCAGGGGCCTACATGTAGTTCTGATTTCATAGGAAAAGTTTATGCGTGGTAATATTTACCTCCATAAATACACGTTATTCTTATTGTTTTGTTCTATAGATGGTAGTTGTTTACATGAACAGGGAAAATGTAGCATTGTTTCTGCCTCAGTGTAGGCTATCAAAACATTGCCGACTGCTCTTTTTTATAAAATGATATATTAATATTAATTAGAGTGAAGTACAGTCTGAAAGAAGGATGGAAGCAGCATGTATTGAGTTAGAGCAGGCCACAGCCTGAGCTTCACATGTGTCTGTGGATCCATGTCACGTTACACACACCAAGGTTCAGAAAGTGATACACTGCAGTTTGACACCTCAACTCAAAATCCTGAAGCTGTTGGCATTACAGGAAAATGGGTAAATTTCTTTCAGAAGCTCTCTGAACGTTCCTTCTTTCTCTCACCAAGTTCTTATCAAGCTGAGATTTCTTTTTTTAAAAAAAAAATGCATTTGTGTAAGGTCCTGGGGAACCTGTTGAAATTAGCATAGCAGGTCCACTACCAAAAGAGACAACAAACCCAGGTAGTCTTTATATCTATGATCGCCAGCTAAGACAGACCTTGTGGGGAACTTCCTTTGTGAAATGACAGCTTTTACCTGCAATGAAGTCCAATCCCCCATGTTTTCTTAACTGTTGGTAACGCCCAGGAAACCAAGAGAAATTATACCTGGTAATTATCTTAGGGCTCATTCCTAACTCTTCAAACTTATTTTCAACCCTTTTAAAATTACCAATTTTCCATTATTTCTCTCTTCCCTGTGAGGAAATTATTTAATCTTCAATCTTGTGAGACTTCCTTGATTGTTTTTTGTTGTTTTTGTAGAGTCTGAGGTGAGAAGCAAATGAGAAAAGGAAGGAAAGAAGGGGTCGATCTAGGAATATTCTGGAAGCACCATTGCCCACCAACTCTAAACCTGATTAAATTAAGCTCACTAAAACTCTAGATAGATTTTCTTGCAGATACTGGAGGAGGAATAAGGCTTTGTACTTGCAGCAGCATGGGTGGGGCCCAGGGGGATGCTAGAGCATGTCACCTGAATCGTTCATTGGAGGAGGCTTTTACTTTCACAGTGCTGGGCCCAACAGCTGCTGGTGACACATCTTCCCCCTGGAGACTGGCCTCTAAGATCTTTCCCCCTCAGAAGGCTACCCCAGATCCAGGGCACCATTTAGGGTTGTTTGAGATTCTAGCCACTAATTCAAAATGGCAACTCCTTTGGCGCTACTCTATCCCTTTCACATAGGGCTTTCCAAAAGAATGTCTCAACAGAATTCTTATATAGAAACCATAGAGTTTCAAGTGAGCATCCTGCCAAAACACAATTATGGAAGGAGTGAAAATGCAGACAGCCAAACTCTCAAAGGTCATGAAATCGAAACAAAGTGAGAAGAAGAATGGTTGTTAAGTTAGTAGATGTCTGAGTAGCAAAAGTCCACAGATCTGCAGTGATTTAGGTCCTTGAGAGTCATGTCCTGGGATGGTCCCAGGAGTCACATGTGCTCAAGAGCCAAGTGTCTAGGCCCACTTGGAAGGTCTTTGTCTTTGGGTCACAGTGTCATTTTCAGGATTTAAGAATTTCTTCTGTGTGTTTCTCTTTATATTTTATTAGAAATAGAAATAGCTAGAAATACAGACCAGAAGAGATATTGTTCATAGGTTGTAGAGTGACAAAAGATACCTCTATGGTTCCCATCTTTCTGGAGTTTAAATCTTTATAATTTCAGTTTTCTCACTCAATTCTAACTCTCGCAGTAATATATTTGAGGGGATTTTACTAGCTAATGCTGAGTATATGATCAAACATTATTTAAAACTCTTGATCTCTTCAAAATAGAAATTGCATTGACCAAAATAAACATGAAAGTTTCTACAAATTCTGAGTGGCATGCATTGGGTAGCATGAGCCTCATATCACTCTTCCCATTTCCACAGGGTTTGTATGTGAGGATGAACATGGAACACGAAAAGAAAACTGTCTATATAATCCGGCAAAAAAAAGCACGGAAGTACATAAACACTCACTGTTCTTGGTTTAAATGAAAAGACTGAAAGCAGGCATTTAGAGATGTGGGCTCCTTTGTGTTGAGTGAGGCTGCTAGTTTGTTTTCCGGCCACCCAGACTCCAGAAATAGTCACACAGAAATTATATTATTTAAATCACTACTTGATCCATTAGCTCTAGCTTCTTATTGGCTAACTCTTACACATTAATTTAACCCATATCCATTAATCTGCGTATCGCCACGAGGCAGTGGCTTACTGGCAAAGTTTCAGCATGTCTGTCTCTGATGGTGGCTCCATGGCTTCTCTCTGACTCTGCCCTTCTTTCTCCCAGCATGCAGCTTAGTTTTCCCCACATAGCTAAGTTCTGCCCGGCTATAGGTCTAAAGCAGTTTCTTTATTCATTAATGGTATTCACAGCATTACAAAGGGGAATCCCACATTCCCCACCCCTTTTTCTGTTTAAATAAAAAAAGGAAGGTTTTAACTTTAACATAGTAAAATTACATATAACAAAACAGTTATCAAGTAAGAATTACAGTTACAATATTGATATCTACTTTATATTTTACCATAACTAAGGAAAACTATAACTATAATTATAAATTCTTCAACTCCATCAAAGACACCTGAAGGATACAATATTACCTACATTAACAGGAAGTGTACTGTAAGCAACTTCCAAAACTCTAGAAATTACAGAGACATCTTGCTGCCTGAGCAGTCACCCAAAGTTCTTCTGTACCATTGGGGCATCCATCTTCAACCCCTATGAAAGCTTTCTTCGACCCCAAGGGGTCGTGACCCACATGTTGGGAACCACTGCTCAAGAAGATGCATATGAATGACTGGTGCCATTTGGGGAAAGTAAACTTTCCTGTTACTTCTAACACTGAAGTAAATGTTCAGCACACAAACTAAACTGACTGTTTTGTCTTCTTTTATATTCTGTTCTCCAGGAGAGTCTTCAGAACCTTTATTAGGAGCTCTTTGCTCTACTAAAGTCCTGATATGACCAGATATGGTGGGACTCATAAATACCAAGAGTTCAGAGGCAATGGCAGCAGGATCTTAAACTAGAGATCAGCCTGGGCTACATAGCAATGCCATCTCAATACCTCTAATTAACTAAATAAATGAATAACAATTAAAGGATATTGACTATCTCTTCAGATAATAATTTCATTTCAATGTTAGTCCCAACTTGAAATTACTTGGGAATTTTCTCTTAAATACAACATAACAGATCACTGATCTATTTCTTCCCTACTGGAAACTAATATTGTTCAATGTGGTACTTGACTTACTGTTCAAACAGAAACAGGGGTGGACTGGGCCATTGTTCAATGTCCACTCCAGTGACATTAATCTCTACAAATAAAGACAAAGTACAATAACCAAGGATGCTCAGCCCTGTCTGTTAGAGTGTAACAGAATTGTCTGAATCACACACACCTATAAAATGATAAACAGTGCAGTCTAAGTTAAAAAAGCCTTCCAAAAAGGTTCTAACTTTCAGAAAATGAAAAGAATGGGCTAGACAGATAGATGTCAATAAAATGTTTTCCTTACAGCATGAGGACCTGAATTTAAGGGCAAAACCCATGTAAAAATGCTGAGTATGATGTCACATGTGTATAGTCCCAGCACTGAGGAGACAGGGACAGAAGGGTCCCTATTGCTGTCCAGCTGCTACAGCCCAAGTGACGAGAGCATTAGGCCAATGTGAGACCCTGTCTCAAAGGAGACAGACAGTATCACTGAGAACAGCATGTACATACACATAAAAGTGCACCTGCTCATGTAAACACATGCGCACATGCATATGTACACACATGTGCACAAAGGCACTGAAAATGTATGCATATAAATATCTATATCTTTGTATATGGTATTAGATAATATTCAGCACTGAACTTCTATGATCCTATTAAAATCAAGCTAACAGAGAAAATGTAAATTTATGCCAAGATATTTGGATATATTCCTACAGTGTCCTACTTTCTTACTTTTCCCTTTTCCCAATCAACTATTCACTTGAAGAGATCAACGATATCACATATTTAAAAATATTCATTGTATTAGTTATTTTTATTGCTTGTATTAGTTAGGGTTTTTATTGCTGCAATGAAACACCATGACCATGACCAAAAGCAAGTTAGGGAGGAAAGAGTTTATTTGCCTTACACTTTCACATTGTAGTCCATCATTGAGAGAAGTCGGGCCAGGAATCCAAACAGTGCAAAAGCCTGGGGCAGGAGCTGAAGTAAAGGCCATGGAAAAGTGTGTTTACTGGCTTATTCAACATGGTTTGCTCAGTCTACTTCCTTATAGAACCCAGGACCACCAGCTCAGGGATAAGCACCACCCACAAAGGGCATGTTATCAAAGTGACACTCACTGAGCTAAGGAAATGAAGCATATTTCTTCCCACTTTATCAGTTTTGCATGTGTGTATGTGTACATACGTACAGGTATGTACATACATCCCTACATAATTTTGTGCATATACTTACACGTGCATATATATCACTGGGGTGTTGCCTGCTATGAAAATTTTTAAATGTGGCTTTTGTAGACCTAAGTACACTAATGAAGAAAAAAGTAGGGTGACAAAGCAAAGACCTTCTTCTCCCCTTGAAGTAAATCAATGAAACACAGTTTTAAAGCTGGGGGGGAGCAGGTGAGTATAGGAGAATTTGGGGCTTCATCAGTAAGGATAGTGCATAGAATGTTATAAATCAGGGTGATCAGAGAGTATTCTATCCAGATTTCTCCCCCAACAACACTAAGCAAATGTTTTAAAAATGGATTTTGGAAAAATAAGGAGGAGTCAGGCTATTGCTCACCCAACTTCCAGCCCAGACAACAAGCAGCTTCACCAGAAGCAGTTCCAGCCTCATTGCTTTAGAATACATTCTGACATCGAGGCCTTACCTTCCCCAGCCTGTTACTCTGCAAACCATATTGGCATTCTTTGGAATCACTTTGGACAATACATCTGTACTCCAGTTCCTTCTGTGTTCTTCATTTTGAGGGAAAGCAGAGGGAAGTCAGACTAGTTCAAGAACAGAGGTAAAAATATCCTGAGAAGTTGCTGGGACCTTGAACATGTTCAGGCCAGTAAAGCTTCTGCAGCACTGTTGTTCCTTGCATTTGGTTTCTGGGATGTGACCTAAATCTGTAAAGTCATCCTAGAGGTCAAACTCAACTAGCCATTCTTGTCTTTCATCCTCCATAACCCCGACACAGACTATGAGAGTGAAGACAGTGCCTAGTGCCTTGTCTTCTTCATTTACTCTCTGCTGAATCTAGTGCATTCTCCTCCCTTTCTTAACAAGCCTCCTTCAGCTCTTTTCTTGTTTCCTCTTTGCGCATCACTAGACTCTTGAGTTTAGTTGGCCTGTCATGAAAATTCCAAGCAGCGAAGAATCCATCTTGTACTCGGGACAATGGGAGAACTCCTCTTTACACTCACACAAGTGATACCCAGGCTAATGCCTAGAGAAGGTCCCCTACAATTTCTTACAGCCTTTAGAGGTCCACCTGAGGGCAGTTTCTGAGTCCTCTGACCACCAAATGGAATTTCTGTCATAGTTAGACATGTTTACAGGAACAGAAATGGCAGAAACAAACATTTATAGGTAGATGTTTTTCAGGTCAACATCAAAGTATACAGACATTTGCAGGTGGCAACAACAACAAAAGAGTTTACTTACTTACCAATTAGGATTTACAGTAGGACTTTCGGCTGAATAACTATGATAATCATTCCTTAAGGTGCTTTCTCTCTAGGGGTGGCCTTTCAAAGATAAGAGGAAAGGGTTATAGGTAGAAATAGGCACACTTAGTAATGTTTAAAGTCCTTCTAGTTCTACACAATCCTATAGTTTCTATGAAGAAACTTCTATTATGCTACCATAATGTATAGCACTAAATTTTGTTTTGATCGTATGCATATAATAGTATAAAATATATATCCATGTCCTCTCCTCTTCATGACCATCTCTATCTAGCCAATCATCAGGTGGTCTCCCCATCTCTTCTTATGAGTAGTAATCAAGTCTGAATTTTTCTGTAAACACTACAGTTTCTTTTATAATTCTAACCCTACATTGATTCATTTAACATATAAAAGCTGAATATATCTATTAATAAGACAAAACTTCACTCTAAACTAAAAATGGAAAAAACAAATAATATCAATAAACTATGAATATAAGAGATGTTTAAAAACAGAAATGAATAGCATGTCGTATAACCTGGTATTAGGAAAGACAAGAAAATAAGGTCTTAATGATTCAGCATCATACCTGGCAAACCAGAGCCACAGGCAATGATGGAGAGTTTGGGGAAAATGGGAGAAAAATCCTAGGATGAAAGGTGAGATAAAGAGTTCTGTTTGGTCCTTTCAGGCCTGCACCCTGAGCACAGTTCTTAATCAGTTTGTGTATCAGAAGGCCTGGGTCTTCATGTTTCCTCATTAATGTTAGACATACATCCACTCTTGGATTTCTACTTTCTTTAGTCTCTCAGGGGTTTCTTGAAAAAAAAAATGTCAGCAACTCCCAAAGCATTTCCTTCCTAGCCTAAAGCCCAAGCCCATTACTTTTATAACTAAGACATAAAGTATAACCATACATAAAATAGAATCAGAAACAAAATCAGCATGGTTAAAAAGTACAACATACAAAATTAATCAACAAGACCCCCAAGTGGTACTGTACAACAATCAGAAGTTCAAAAATTTCCTTTTCATTTTTCACAAATAACCTCAATGTTTGTTCCTTATTATTTAATCCTTGAAACACACCAATATAAACACTATTCTTAAAATTTCAACCGGCTCACTCCAGAACCTGGAGGAAAATCTCCACACTCATGTGAAGAGGTCAACAGTATGGGGGGGGGGGGTATGCTACATCTATCACGTGCCCCCTTCAGCACCTTCATCCCCTTCAGACACCTATCAACCCACTTCCCACCAAGTCGGCCTTCTACCCTCCTGCCCCCTTTTCTGTTCTTTCTTTTTCACCATTTTATTTCAGGCATTGTGCAGACAATTACAACTATGCTGCACTACTCTCCATCTTCCAGCACCCACAGCACCTACAGTTCTTTCACCACCTCTCCCACAAAGTTCCTGGGACTTGGAAGGGGTCCCACGGATGTACAGGTTACTTATCTCATCACTTTAACGAGGTATAACAACCCTGCTAAAAGATAACCCACTGCCTAAAGAGGTGGTCCAGAGCAGTCTGAGAACTTTAGAGCACTGCTTCTCTTTGCAGAGGTCTGAACACCTCTGCCTTCTTCCTAAAAGCCCATTTTGCCTGTCACCCACCTCTGTGCCATTAGAAGCCTGCTAATTGCTACCTTGGTGACAAAGGAAAACAACACCATTGTGCTGCTAATAAAAGACTGTGAATTGCTTCCCATCTGAAATGCAATGGTTTTAATTGACTTTATTTGACTCCAAAAAGAAATGGAGATGCACAGTCATAGTGAGGTCTGCCCTTATTAAAGGAGACTTGTCACTAATTTCAGATTAAAATAGAAGCCGGAAGCTTATCTGTCCTGTTGTTCCTACCCCACAGCATACAGAACCAGGCTTGTGAGTTTCTTTTATTCCCCTTCTCTCTCGGGTTTCCCTCCTGGGACCCGATAAAGGACTTTGGAGCAGGTAAAAAGCAGCACATTATTCTGTAGCTTTATCCCAGCTGTGCTTTCAAAAACAGATTTGCAGGCTCTGGACCAACAGGCAATAAGTCACTCAGCCCATTTTCTCAGAATTTCCGCTGCACCGTTACTGCTTGCTTCCCAATAACGATATAACCACGGACAGTAACAAATACACGACGACATTTTCTTCTTTGCACTCAGAAAGCTAAAACTTCATGAATATCTCTTCCCTAGCTATTTCCTAATCCAATTTTTTCATGTCAGAGTTAGGAATTTGTGTGACAGGATATTGGTGAATTTCCATAAGCCAGGGCTCAGCCAAAACTGCCTTCCTTCTGTGTAGCTTTGACTCTGACTTCACATCTGTGACAAAGGAGCAGATGCAGCAAATTGGTAAATTGGGGGATGGTAATAATGAAAGCCAAATTATAAAAGAAACATCAGGAATGATTATTAATAGTGAATAGTTTATAATCTTTATTATGATTTGCCAAAGGTGTTACGTGATAAAACATTCCATGCATTCATTACCCAATAAATATTAATTGTGCATTAAGCATTTGAGGGATCATAGTATGTGTAGATACAGTTATGAACAAAATGCTTCATTTTCATACACTTGTAGGAATTATAAATTGACTAGGAAGTAACATGGAAGTCAGGCAATTAAACAATATGTTTACAAACTGTGCTCAAGTAATGTCATGAAGAAAAATCAAAGCACAATGACAAGAAAATGACTACATTGGGTAGACAGTAGTGGCCATGCAAGATCTCTCTAAGGAAATGGAATTCAAGCTGATGTGGTAAGTTAAACATGGTAACCACATGATTTGAAACTCTTCCTGTAGACAGTGGGATCTATGTTCTCAACCCTTGAACGTGGGCTCTCTGACTATTCCACAGATGAAGCAGATGTGATGCCGTACCAGTTCCCAGGCTCAGACCTTAAGAGACGGACATCTTCTAGCTTGTATTTCTAAGAGTGCATCTGGGCATCTGTCCACTGCACTGTGAGAGAGCCCAAATGATCACTGAGAAGGCCATGTCTTCTATATGTCAGACCCAAACACTAGTGTCATGTCAAATGTCACTAACCAGAAGTGGAGGGTACCTCTGTCATTGTAGTAGATTCCTGACTTGATGGAAAGTGCCTCTTCACCAGGTCTGCTTAGGAATGAAGCTGCTGCAACCTATGCTGACCTCCAGGTTAAGTACTACATATTGGATATCTAACAGTCACGATGAACACATTGTTCTTGTTTAAGAAAGGATACTGTATGCATTTCCCACTGCTGTTGCAAAATACCTGAGGGGGGAAAATTAAAGGAGTTAAGATTTATCATGACTAATATTTCTGAGATCTCAGCTCATTGTCAGCTTGGCCTGTGGTGAAGTAGATCATCAGGAAGAGGAGGTGTGGCAGAGTGAAGCTGCACCCTCGTTATAGCAGAAAAGGGCAAGGAGAGGAGTGTAAGAGAGAGGAAAGAGAGGGAGAAGGAGAGGAGAAGACAAAGGAGAATGTCAAGGGTTGGGATATTCCACCCTTCAAGGACACACTCGTGATTTAGCTTTTCTTCCCCTCTACATTTTTCTACCACCTCTCAACAGTGTCATTAAATTATGCATCTACTAAGAGATTATGCCAGAACCCTCTTGATCCAGTCACCTCTGAACATTTCTGCATGGGACCAAACCGCCACCATACAAACCTAGAAGAGACATTTCTGATGTAAACCTTATCTCTATAAGTATTGAAATATAAAGTTAGAATTGTAGGAAAGTTACAGGTCATTCTTCCTACAGGAAATTGTAGGAAGAAACAGTGTGGATCAGGAGACCCCAGAGCAGGGTTAGAGCTATGGTTTCTGTTGATATGGACTCACTCTTCCTGCAGCAGTCTGTGTTTATACCTGGGATGAGAAAAGGAAGGCCAAGCAATCTGCCTCTCCTCTTTGGAATCTCAGATGTTGAGTCTGCATGCCTTCTTATTTCTTGGATGAGCTGATTAAGTCATTTTGCTTCATCAACGTTGAAGGGTTTTGCTTGATTTTTCTCCTGGCAACAGTTAATTTTGGTGAAAAGACATCATGAAAATATTGATGGAGAATAGCAATATTAATCCATCCGCTGTTATTTATTAGTTGTATAACAAGTCCAACTCATAAATTTAATGAAATGCAATGCCGTTAATCACTCACCATTTATAATGAAGGCCCATGGACTTCATTTGAACATTTTCTTCTTGCAATCTGCTTATTACAAGCTTAGCTGTGGCTGCCTCCTCTCTGCTGTGACAAATCCCCATTCTTCCTTACTTGCTAATTGCTAATCCTCCTTTACAATTCTAAGGAAAGTAACTGCTCTCTCAGTCTTGTTGCTATGGCTTCCAGCCTTGAGTAACTTCTCCCTGCCTTTTTGCCGAGAGCAGGCTAGACAATTTTTTAGGGTGTAATGTATGCAGCCCCTCTAAAGGAGAAGTCACCTGAGCCCACCAAAGAACTCGTCCCATTCTGCCCATGATTTGTCTAGAGCCGACCAGTGCAATCTGTATGCATTGCTAATAGGATAGAAGGAGAGTCCTGATGGGCCACTCATGTGAAGCAGTCTGCCAGAGAGAAAGAGTACATTGTAGGAAAAGAATGGCCTTTTGGTGCTCGCTGCTTCTTGTTCAAGATACTGCCAAGCGTGTGATGTTTGGCACTGTAGCAGCCACCTTGGAAACAAACGGACAGGTATTACTCCTTCGGGAGTGACAGCTAAGAAAGAAGGAAGATTCTGTACTTTTGATCCTATCCAGGGTTTTCCAATAATGAAAACAGTTAAGCAATAAAACTCTTCACAGGCACAATATATCTTGATTCTTGTGCTAAGATGGAAAACTTTGTATTTGGCAAACTGAGGAGGAGCACAGGAGCTCAAGATCCTTCATGACAGGACTGTCTGGAAATAAGGAACCTAAGGCTACGTAAGAAGCACTTAAAAGACCCCTGAGCCAGGCATGGTGGTCTACGTCTGTAATCCAAACACAAGAGAAGGAAATGAGATGCCACCACACACACATAAAAGTATGAGCTGTCTCCACCTAATAAGATGTGCTATGACCTCATTGAAGGGATTTGTGTACTGTGGGTGCTCCCCTCTGGACCCCTGATTAGGCACAGACCACACCCAAACACCAGTTCCCGAGCACACACCAAACACAAAGAGATCCTTTATTGAACAAGGCAAAGGAACAGGTGGCTGAATCCAAAGCAGGCAGAAACCGCAGCAAATAACTTTTCAAGTGTTAATTTTAAGTGGGGAGGGGGGCCTGTTTTAGAATGAGCTGTGGTGTGTTGGTAAGTTTTAGTTGGGTGTTTTAATTGGGTTAGTCAAAATAATGCTTTCTGTTTGCTGGACCTTGATGTTTTAAGAGTTAGACCCTGATGATCAGTCTCAGGAATAAGTCAGGCAGTAAGAAAGTGGCCAAACAGGGATGGGCATTGGTGGCCAGCTTTAAGAAGGTAATGTAAAGGTTTAGCAGGGAAACAGGAAGGGGAAAGAACAAAACCTGCTGGCTACTGGCACCAAGTTTGTCTGCCATGCTCAGGCCTGTGTTTGCCATGGTCAGGTCATGTCTGAGAAAATATTACATCATAATGACTGTGAGGTTCAATACCAGTTTCAAAGGTTCAAACTCCTTTTGAAGCACTATGGTAGAACATGGTGGTAGGTGATTAGCCACTCTGTGATGTCAACTTTCCACTGGTTAGAGTCACCTAAGTAGAGAGCCTCAACTAAGGAATTGTCTTGATGGCCTTAGTTAATGTGGTAAGAGCCACTTTGAATGTACGTCACCTTCAGGTAGCAGCCTAGAAGGATATGTCCAAAAGAAGACCATTCTCTTTCTCTCCTTGGCTTTCACTCTTGCTGGGCCTGCCTTTGCTGTTGAGTTGATCCCCTATTATTGTTACTTATTCCAGCATTCCCAGGCTTCCACTGTGACTACATTCAGTGGCTCTTCCAGGTTTTCCTTTCCAGATTGAAACTGAGGGGATTCCTGCAGGTGTCATACAGGGAAACATACCATGAAGAGATAAGAATGAAAACCTGGTGCAGATTGACTTCATCAACCTTGATTCCGGGAGTCTAATAACAGGCAGATTATTCTGAATATATTTAAGTCCAGTATAGTTTGGAAAAAGTTTTTTGGTGTAATACAATCTCCATTGCACAAGGAAGCATAATTACATTGAAATTAAACTCAGGGTACAAGTCATTTCCTTCAAGGAGATGGGGTCTAGAGACAGGCTACCTGTACTCGCTTAAGGGCCTAAGGAAAGGTTTGGCCTGGTCTCAGTCATCTAGTGTAGAGGTCATTTGGCCTGTTAGCCACCTCTGGTCCTGGCTGTGGGAGCTTGAAGGAGCCTCTGGCTGTAAAGGTCATTTAGATTACCAGCCACTTCTGGTCTTGGCTGTAAGAGCTTGATATAGCCTGGCCCAACAGATAACACAGATCACCAGGCTTTTAATCACTTCCAATTCTCAACTTTCTGGACGGAAGAACAGGTTTTTCCTCTCTCCCATTGGAAAGACAATGTTGTATGCTTAACATCCCTGGTTTCTCTGGAGATCTGTGGGGACAAGGACCTTCCTGCTGTGCTCCCAACAGGGACTGCTGAAGTACCAAGTCTGGCAAACTGAGTAACCACTGGGTTGTTCTGTGAAACAGTCAGTGTGCGATTATACTGTTGTTGAGGCATCAAGGAACTGGAGACAATGGTTGTTACTATTCTAATGTAAACTGATTTAATAAATTCTATTAATATATATATACTTATCCTTTTAGTTCTGATCCCCTAGGGAACTTGACAAATGTACATTCTATCTCAGACGCAGATCCACATCTTAACCTTATTCTCTTTCCATGCCCTTACTCTGTGCTCCCTATAAACATCTGGAAAAACCATGTTTGAGCACATTGGTCTCAAAGTACAAATGACACCCACAATTCTATATTTTCAATGATATCCTTCAGCCAACCCTTAGGCACTAGGATGTAAACAGTTTCAAAAAGGGTAGGTTTAAGAAAGAGGCACACAAGGGCCTGGAATAGAAATCATAGAAATCATTCTACTTCAGAATGGTGTTTCTGGGTCTTGGATATCTGAGGAACAGTCTGCAATGGTAAAAATAAAATGGTTCCATTCCCTGAGGGGCGGCAGCAGGCAGCAGGCCACGAGAGGCAGTGGGCCACGAGGGGCAGTGGGTCCCAGGTAGGGAGCCGCAGCCGGTGAGAGACAGAGACAGATAGGCATGCCATGCAGAGAAAGTGGGTATTTATTTAGTGAGGGGAAGGGGAGAAGGGGGAAGAGCAGAGAGAGGCAGAGAGAGAGAGAGAGAGAGAGAGAGAGAGAGAGAGGAACAGAGAGAGAGTGGAGGGGGAAGAGGAGAGGAGAAGTTACCTCTTCAGGAGAGAGACAGAAAGGAAAGAGAGCTTGCAGGCTAGAAGAGGAAGAGAGATCGGCTTGCCTTGGCAGACAGGGAGGGAGTGGGCAGGGCTTGTCTCTTAAAGGGACAGGACAAGTCAGTAGCAAGTCATAACACATAGAAAAAGCTTGGCACTCTAGAGCAAGGTAGGAGTAGGTGGTGTCTAAAGTGTGAAGCCTGGGCAGCACTCACTGTGCATCCTGGGCCTTTGATCAGCTAGGCTTCCAGGAACATTGTTCAAAAGCCTTTAAAGGCACAAGGTTGACCCAAAGTTCCATACTTTATGATGTTCCCAAAAGCTGCAAAAATAACTATACTGTTTCTCACTTTGCTTATAGGATGAGGGCATCAGTGATTATTCTGCTTATGTTTTAGGTTTTGTTTCTTGGCACAGGTCTTCACCATGTAGTCCAGGATTCCTTGGAACTAGCTATATAGTCCAGAGTAACCTGAAATGCATGATCCTCTAGCCTCAACCATTCCATGGCATGTGTGTTTACCCATTCCAGGATACAGCTTTAGTGGATTTCAAGACACCAAAAATGACAAGCATTTAGTTATTCATGAATGAAAGCCAAAGTGAAAGATTTGTCACAAAGTCACACAGGGATGTGATGACCAACTAGGAAATAAGAAAGTGGGTATCGCCACAGGCAGAAGAGGGAAGACTGTGTTTTGTTATGTCTAAATTAACATATCTCACTTTTATTTTTATTTTTTTAAATTGTGTGTGTGTGTGTGTGTGTATACATGATTGAAAGTGCTTTGTCATTACTTTACAGGAGGTGGGACCTGGGAGAATGGAGCCAATAAATGAAGCAAACTAAAGCTTAATGCAATAGTCAACTTTATTCAAGCACCAGACAATTTATACTCTGAGGGTTAAGAAAAAAATCACACCAATAATGTTTTTATGAATTCAAGCTGTATACAACACAAGGACAAACTGCAAGTGGCAAAAACATGTTTTTCCATTGAAGGCATATAAAGGATAATTTAAATATTTAATTGAATAACAATAGTAAGCAATAATGAGTAATCTGAAGTAAACTCATTCCTAACCACTATACCTAGGAGGAGCATAAAAAACACATTGTAAGAACAATTCCATGTTTTGAAGAAACTGAAGTTACAAGACTATAATCCTATTTTCTTGAAGTTTTCTCAAAAGCACTCTGAATTCTCCTCACACACTCCATCCCTAGATCATCTTCCAGTAGTGCTTGTGGATGTCAAGGTGAGCAGATCCAATGGTACTGAAGTTACAGGAGGATGTGATCTTCCTAATGTGGGTGCTGGGAATAAAACTAAATTCCTCTGAGGAAACTACTGAGTCATCTTTCCAACCCAAAAGTTTTATTAATTTTTAGCTTTACCTCCAATGTAAAATTATACCCACCATGAAAAATAGTTTGGCAATTCACTAAAAGATTAAATATAAAATTACTATGTGGTACAGAAATTCCACTCCTGCATGTGCACCCCAAAGAACTGAAAGTGGGACTCAAATAATGGTGTGTCAATTTTGCAGCATACTTATTCATAGTAGCCAAGTTGTGGGAAGAACCTAAGTATAAGATAAGAAAAATGGTGCATGTGTATGTGTGTGTGTGTATGTGAGTGAGAGAGACAGACAGACAGACAGACAGAGAGAGAGAGAGAGAGAGAAAGAGAGAGACAGAGATTGTATTTTAAAGGGAAAAAACTATATAAAACATAGCATTGGGGTATCATGATAACATGGTACAAATTAAGCGAGCCTGATACAAACGGGCAAAGATTGCATGATCCCACTTATTTCAGACACTAAGTTTATTTGTTAGTTTTTCATTACTCTTGGAATATACCTTAAATTATCAACTTACAAAGAGAAAAGGCTCTTTGGCTACCAGTTTTGGCAATTTATGGCCATGACTGATTGGCCTCACTTTCAGAGATATATGGCAGCCTGTTAACATATCATGGTGGGGCTGTGTGAGAAAGCAAGACTGCAAAACTCATCAAGAGCAAAAGGGCAGGGAAGTAGCGGTCTAGAATGAGGCCATGGTTTCATAACAGCACTGAGAATAGAAGAAATTCAGAGGTGCAGAAAGTAGACTAGAGGCCACAGGTATGACAAATTGGAAAATAGATAGTTGGTCTTTTCTGGTTACAGAATATCTGGATTAGTGACAATAATTCTAAAAAGAGCAATGATGGTTTTAAAATATTTTGGAACATATTTATTGCCATTTAATTGCATACTGAAAATGGCTAAAATGCTATATTGTGCTATGTGTACTTCACAGGAAAAAGGTCTCCCAACAAATTTTATTAAGATGGGGTTCCATAAGACAATGTCTCATTTCTAATTATTCAACTCATTTCCACAATCATTGAGTGTTTATGAAGCACACCACGCCACAAGAGTCCAGGGCAACAGAAAGCCACCCTGTTTCTCCTCAGGTCCTTGAAGAGTGTCATGTAAGGGGGATTCGTTTTCACTCTTTTTGAATGAGTAGCAAATATTACTTTACCTCAAAGAATTTTGCTGTATGGCCAATGTCTAGCTGTGAAGAATAATCCTAATGCAAATACACACAAAAGATTAAAAATTTAGTATGCATAAAGCATTGAACATGGGCCTTATAAACACTTGACTGTTGTGGAATATTAGTTGAAGATGTGTTACAGTAATTTATGCTGTGGGATATTTGTTTAATGATGCAAAGATGTGGTATATTCTTTTTATGTTGCATTTGTTTAACTCTGTTATTCTGCCTGTCTAAAATATCTGATTGGTTTAATAAACTGATTACCATTAAGGAATAAAGAAACTGATTTGAACCTATAGCAGGGCAGGACTTAGGTAGGCAGGGAAAACTAAACTGAATGCTGGGAGGAAGGAGGCAGAGTCAGAGAGAAGCCATGTAGCCCCACCAGAGACAGACACTGGTTGGAATCTTGCCGGTAAGCCACAGCCACATGGTGATACACAGATTACGAGAAATAGGTTAAATTAAGATATAAGAGTTAGCCAATAAGAAGTTAGAGCTAATGGGCCAAGCAGTGATTTAATTTTTCAGTTTCTGTGTGATTATTTCGGGACTAAGCAGCCAGGAACCAACAAGCAGCCTCCTTACTACAGGCAGGCAGAGAGAATAAATACAGTAGAGAAGAAGAGCAAGGAATGAGAAAAGGAGAAGGAGAGGAGGAAGTGAGGGGCCAGTCACCCATTCATGCAGCCAGTCATGGGGCAAGAAGTAAAAAAAGGTATATAGAATAGAGACAGATAAAAGCCCAAAGGCAAAAAGGCAAAAGGTAGATGGGATAATTTAAGTTCAGAAATGTTGGTTAGAAATAAGTCAAGCTAAGGTTGGGCATTCATAAGTAAGAATAAGTTTCCGTATGGTGGGTGGTGGGCCCCCAAGGAGTAAAGAGAATAATTTAAAAAAAAATCAACAGCTACACTCGACATCATAAATACAGCTTCTCTTCATAACTCCCAGATTCACCCATCTTCTAGGAATCCACAAGAGCATGTAATAATGTATTTAATGTACTTACTGTTGAGAGGTATTTGGTTGATTATATGTTCATTATTTGGGGGGATGTTCATCATACCCTAAGAACTTAACATGGGAAGAGTGTATATAGTCTTAGAAGCAGCCAGTTGTAGATGTGAATTTGGGTTCCACAGATTCTTTAAGTCCTGGCAACAGGGTTTCGTTTGCAATTGTCCTAAGAAGAAAACCAGAAAGTAGACAAAGCTACTACTTCGGGGATTTATGAGCAGGTTGTCCAACTAAGATGTGGACAGCCAGGGTATACATCCATTTGGAATCTCCAGGCAATTGTATGGTGGGTACCTGAGCCAAGCCACACCTCCTAACCCACACAGGTGCACTTTCCTCCATTTCCTGCCCATTATTAGCTGGAGCGTTCTGGTATAACTGACTTTAAGTTCTTCCAAGCATATGCTGACATGGAGATAATCCAGGGGTCTGGGAGAGATCCATCAGTTTCGACCTCTAAGAATAAATTCAGTAACACTGGCATGGTAAGAAAACTACTCTGTATTAATTTTCTGGGGCTGTTGTTATTAAGTACTATAATCTGAATAGCTTCAACTTCCTGAAATTCTCAGTGTCATGGTTCTGGAAGCAAGAAGTCCAAAATCAAGTTGCCATGAGGACTAAGCTCCCTCCCGCAACTGAACAGAGTCCTTCCTTCTCAGCTTTCATCCTTTGACATTCCTTGGCTTGCAGCTATAACCAGAAGTTCCTGATTCTCTTGTCACTCGTGGAGAGTACTTTTCTTCCTATAACAGTGTAACCATAATAGACTAATATAATAGTAATCTGTTTACCTATGTAGGAACTGTCTCTAAGCAATACACAGCAACCAGAATTGGGGATGTATGGATGTATCATTCAACACATCAGTTCAGGGGAACGGATTCAGTCTGGATAACCTCATGGCCTTGGGTTTTCTTCTCAAACTGAAAATAACGTGTGAGCGAGGGGGGCTCGGAATTGCGCAAATCATTATTCGGCAGTCTTTGAGGATGCCATGAATGGAGCTGTCCACTAAACGCCAAACTTTGAAATTTAGAAAATCAGAGCAAAAAATAGAAAAATCACTCTTAAGATAAGGAATAATGGGTGGCCTGAGGGGAACTTCCTCCTCTCCACACAACATCTTGACTGGAAGTGGCTCCTTCAGTTGTAGAAACAAGTGACTAAGGCAGACCGCAATCACTGTTTTCATTTCCACATAGCTCAGTGAAGGGGACCTCTTGGGTTTCCCAATAGGCAGAAGCCCTCTCTGCTGAATCCCTAGTGACACAGACCCTGTCCCTAATTCCCAGTGAACCCACTACTGCCCAGCTAGTTACCCACTAAACTGATTGGATTCTCCTGTTACCTGCCTTCCCGTGGAGACCAGCATTGCTGCTGCACACCTCTCTACCTGCTTCACCTTTCCCTGTAAACAACACCCAAGTGACCTGATTTCAGGCCTCCGTCTTAGCAGCTCGTCTCTGAATCCCTAAGAAAGGCATCCTTCTTCCCAGTGCAGATTAGCAGACTTGGAACAGTTGTACTCGAGTGTTGTGGGAAGGTGGGAAGCTTCTCCTCTGTTCAGTCACAGGGCCCTTTAGTGTCTTTCTGACACAGTCACCTAACACAGCAGCTCTGAGTCTGGAGGGAAGTGGTGTTGCTGATCCTGCCCAATTGACATTTGCATTTTAAGGACAATCAACCCTCAGGCCCAAAGTGAGGCCCACGGGACAAAAGCACCATTACTGCCCACAGCAGTGGTTCTCAACTTTCCTAATTCTGCGATTCTTTAATACAGTCCTTCATGTCGTGGTGACCCCAACCATAGAACTACTTTTTTATTTCTACCTTATAGCTGTAATTTTACTACTTTTATAAATTCCAGTGTAAATACTTGTGTTTTCCAATGATCTTAGGTGACCCCTCTGAAAGGGTCATTTGACGCCAAATGGATTGTGAACCAATAGGTTGAGAACTACTGGCTTAGGGGCATATCAGAAGTGCACCTGCTTATGCCTCAGGTTATCCCATCACATTAGAATCTTGGAGAGTGGGACCCAGAAACTGGGATTTGACCTGCGTATGAGAGCACAGGTTTAGGACTTGTTCCTAACTAGGGTTACAACTTTGTTGCTCACCTTCCATGAAAGACGGAAAGAAGTAGGGCACACATACATTTGATTCCATGCCTATGAGCATCGATTAAAACAAGGAGCCGGAACATGTGATGAACTTCAGAGGTTCTCAGAATCATTTCAGATGGCAGAGGAGGGGAAGAATGACCAATCCAAAAAGGGTCCAAACTGTTGCATCCTGAAGGTTTTGTTCCACACTTGTAATGAAGTCAGAGACATGAGAGCAGGGAACCCAGGAACCCTTACTCATCAGAATAGGAAAAGAATTATCCTGGAAATAGGCAAAATGGGCATGAAGGCTTTCCTCTCTATTATTGACCTACTGAGCATTATAAATGGTATGGTTTACATTCAAAGGATATTTAAAATTCAAATTATATATAATCATTATCCAGTGAGAAAATGTGCTCTCTCTACATTGGATATTTTGGAATGTTTCTAAATCCTATTTAATAGCATTCATAAATCCACATAGTAAAACCCATTTTTATCTATGAATGCATTCTTACACACATTTATGCATACTTATATAGAGTAAATATGCATGTGTATATATATAGTAATGTTATATATGGCATTTATACATATAATATTTATATTCAAGAAAGTTTTTGTTTTATTGTGCTGAAGATCAACCCCAAGGCCTGAGAACATAAGATGGACATATAGATATACACATAAAACATACACAAAGTACTTAATATAAATATAGGTATAAATTTTCATATTTTGTACCATATTGTACTTTATTTATGTAAGCAGTACATACACACACACTAAGTGAAAATCTAAAATTCACCATATTGGAGTTGGGGATTTCCCTCAGTGGTAGAACTCTTGCCTAGCAAGCAAAAGGCCCTTGGTTCAGTCCTCAGTTCGGGAGAAAACAATTCCCCATGTGTCCACTACTAACCATATCCCATCTGCCCACAGGCAGCACTCACAGCTGGAGCGATAAACCTCTGCAATCACACCACAACTCAGGGAAAAGTTAAAAGCAAAAATCAGCTCCCCCTTCCTATTAGACTCAGTGGACCAAGTAATTACAGTGGGACGGCCATCTCTAATCCCAAAGTGCTGGGTCGCCACCTTGCTGGTGGTGCCCTTCACACCCCAGTCCACAGGCTCAGAACCCAAGCAGCTGATGCCTCATCCCGCCTCTACTGTGTTTCTCAGTTCAGCCGCCCCAATTCTCTGCGGCTGCACTTTAAAAATGCAGAGTCAACTGAAATTAATTTTCTCCCTAGATTGGGAAAAACGATTCCAGATCTTCTCTTAAACAGAGCATCTGCTGTAACGTCCTGCACTGGCTCAGAAATCATGCTCAGAGTCACACCCGGTAAGTCCACCGCACACAAATGGTCCTAGCTCTGTTCCTCCTCGTCTTTATCAAGAAGTCTAAACATGCTGTCTAGAAAACACTGAACAAAATGGTGCAGCCCTTCACTTAGAGCCTTTCAAACAAATGATTTCACAGAGCTCATGGCCATGTTTATTCTACTGATTAAATTCCAGACAAATTGTAACACAGCACTCAAAATAAGCTGAAGCAGTCCAGGGATCATTTTCATTTTTAGGATAATAAGTCTCGTTTTTTCCCCTCCTTCTGCTGCTGCAATTATGATAGAATAGAAAATTAGATTTTAATTAACCAGCGAGGGTTCCTCTCCTCCAATCATTGGGAATTTTTGAGCCCGTAAAACAATCAAGTAGAGAAATCACAGGGCTGCAAAAAAAACAATGGCTCTATGGCCTGCTGTTCCTCCACCCCCCTGAAGTTAAAGGCTTGCAACCAAATTTCTCGAGCTAAGGTAGAAGTCTGTGCAGGCATTAGACAAATCTGTTGTGAGCACAAAAGTTTGTGGTAAGAACAGAAGCTAGATGCAGCATCCATGGTCCCTCCTAAGACCTTGGTTGACAGTTCACCCCCCCCATTTTTTTCTTGCAACAAGCTTGTGTCATTATCTTACTGTTCAGAGAAAGCTGCTACTGTCACCAAGATGCAATCCAACTTTGGATGTGGAAAGCATGCAGTCACAGATTCTGTCACTAAAACTTTTCAGTGCCCTATTCCCCACTGCCCCCAAATCGCTTTTGTCTCAGGTACTGGCATCATGAGCCTTATTAATTATAGATCAATCTCTAATTTGAAGGTAAGCGCCAAGACTGTAGGGGGTCTCATTAACATAAGATTAAAAGCTGACTCAGAGACTAATTATTTTGTAACCATAAAAACTCAGGCTGTCCTAAAGTTTGAGCAAAGCAGTCTCGCAGCATGAGCCCATCTGTGAGAGGTGTTTTAAGATCCACCTGCCTTTTTTTTTCCTGAGTCTGTTTGTAATGCTACCTTTGTTTGTTTTTCTCGGTGCTCATGAATACGTCTGCTCCTGCAGACGTACATGGGCAAACAGCAGGTGAGAGTGATTCCCAAGTTGATGAAAGGAGTTCTATAGGAATGTGGCGACCAAATGTGGGGGCCTGGAGTAAGCCGGAAAGACAAAGGCAAGGTCAAACACTGAGGAAGCATTAAGTGAGCTAAGTTTATTAATGATTACTGATGTAAGTTAAGCGGAGGCACTTCAATAAATGAACAGCTTTATTTGCCTCAACTATAGCTCATTAGGAAAGAATGGAGCGTGCACAGTCTGCACTAGCAGTTAGCAAATGTTGATCTAGAATGTCTGTACATCTCTGCCTTGCTTCCTTTTATTGTCGTCAAAACGAGAATCAAGATGATTCTGAAATCTAGCTTTAATTAGTTCGTTTGTTCTGCTTGTTTGTGCAGGTTGAAACACCCGTTTATCACCATGGTCACAGAAGATGGAAGTTTACAGCTGTGGCTGTGGTTATTATGTGATTGGGCGGTTTGTTTTAGTTTATTTTTGTATTTAACTTAAAAGAATGACTCCTTCCTTCTTCTCGTCCTCCTTCCCTGTCACTGTCTCTGTCGTCTCTTTCTCTCTGCCTGTGTGTGTGTGTGTTGTGTATGTGTGTGTGGTGTGTATGTGTGTGGTATGTACGTGTCTTCCTCCCCACTCGCTCCTCCTCTGCCTCTCTCTCCTTTTCTCACCAGTCCCCTTAGAAACTGTCTTAGCTGTAAGTAACAGGGAATCCAGTGGACTGTGGTCCAGGCCAGAAAGGTTTTTGTGTCCTGCAAAATGCAGCATCTGGAAGTAAAAGTTCTCAGCACTGGTTCGCTGTCCCTGACTAGCCACTGTCGTCTTTATTCTGTGCCATGTCTGTTTTCCCAAGAAGGCTGTATTAGGTCCAGATATCACACTCAGAGGCAGGGAAGGAGAATGGAGTTCTTGGACTGCTGTTACACAAAGAAACGCTCTTCTCAGAGCTGCTTTCAGTCCTTCAGACTTCTGCTTTAGTTTCCCTGACTGGAACTGTGTCGTAGGAGCGCATGCTCGCTCCTGGGTGCAGAGCAGCTGAAGAAAGTGAGCATTCAGCTTTTTGCAATTTCTAGATGAGAGACAGGCAAGGGAGGAAGAGCATGGGTGGCTGATATTTGGCTAAGCAAAAGAATACGCCACACCAGGAAACCTTGAAGTCTGAGCAGCACCACAATATTTTCTAATTCCTTAACTCAGAGATTGCCAAAATGTGGTCTCTGAATTAACAGCCCAAGCATTGCCTGGGAATCTGTTAAGAAATGCCAGTTCTGGGACTACGTAAGTAAAAAATCTATAGTCAGGCTAATAATAATGAGGTGATTCTGCATCACTTACCAGTTCGAAAGACGCTATTTTAGGAAACATGCTGCAATCGTATCTCCCAAGAGCAATTGCACTTCCTCCTCCTTCTTCTCCTTCTTTCTTTTTCCTTTCCTTCCTCTTCCTCCTCTTCTCTAGTTCTAAGAATTGAATCTGGGTCCTGTCCATGTTAGTCAAGTGCAGCAGTGCTGTCCTACCTTCCCACTCCCTACCAATATTTCAGATTTTAAAGGGTGTTATTTTTGTTTTGCTTTAGTTTGATTGTTGAGACAGGGTCTCAAGTAGCCCACATTGGCCTGGAACTCAATCAGTGGATGAGAATGACCTTGACCTCCTGCTTCCACCTCACAACTGTGCAGGCCTGTGTGACCAAGCCCACTGAGAACATGTTCTTGAGAATACAGTGAAATAACTTCCAGAGAATATCTCAAGATACTTGTGGCCCCTCTGTCTGGATTATTTTGGGTTGCTGACCATCACCTCTCAAGCTTAAGTTGGAGAAGTATCTTTGCCATCGCTGTGCCCATGCTCTAATGGAGGAGGAATAGGCTGGGGCCTCTTAATAGATTTTCTATTGCTGTCCCTATAAGGTTCCTGCTGGTCTCACTGGGACACTAAGGTGTTGTGCGTAGTCCAGCAGAAGCACCGAAAGCTTATTAGAAATACAGGTCTGCTGAATCAGCACTTCTGGTAATGAAGCTCAGCAATCTTCAGCTTAGCACTTCTAAAAGGAACTCCTACGGTCTCCCCAAAATTTCAAAGCAAATATCCAACACTAGTTTTTGTTATATAGCTCTGCTATAGGCTCAAAGCAGTTCTTTATTCACAGCATACAGAAGGGAATCCCACATCATCCATTCAAAGAGAATGGGTTCCAAAATGCCAATACAAGCAGTAGAGAATGCCAGTGGCCCTGCATTCTGCCCCAGGCATACAACTGTCACCCACATTCAGAGGGTCTAGTTTGGTCCTATGCTGGTTCCTTCCCTGTCCCATTAGCTCAGGTAAACTGTTTCAGTGGGTGTCCCCATCATGGTCCTGACCTCTTTGTTCATATTGTCACTCTTCCCACTCTTTGACCAGACTTTGTTACACGGCCACTTTCATCTCTGTCTGTCTTCATGTGGTCTTTGGCCTATGTGTGTCTGTGTCTATATCTGAATTTAATCCATTCACAACAGCTAATGGATACCCTAAACACTTCATTTGTAGTTGCATCTTGGAATTCTTTGTCTCTAAATCTGGTTCTACAGTAGTCAAGGCCAGAAATGGGGAGCAGCCATTCTGACCAGCTACCTAGTGCAGAGGATGCTACCAGATGCAGAAGACGCTGCTGTTCTTAGAACCATATGTTAAGTGGCAGTGACAAGATTCTACATTTCATACTCTGTCTAGGCAAAGGTTGATCTCCCAGCCTCATTTAAGGAACTGTCTGTATAATTCATGCATGACCATATATCTTTTATGCATCTTTACACTTTAATATGGTATATAATATAATAAACCTTCCATTATCTGATCTTCTACAAATTGATTCCTCCTGGAGTTCATATAATTCTTAATTCAATTGTCCTGAGTACTCTCCTTGAGAGCATAAGAATTAGAATGTTGGGCTACAGGATGAGAATCCTAAGTAGCTTTGACAAATTAGAGAAGTGTTACATTATAAACAGTCAAGATGAAGTCCAGCAGGGATAGGTGCAAGACCTTGCCCTTAAGCACCAAGAGAGAATACAGCATGTGGAGATGTAGAAAGCACACATGATGGGAATTCCAGAATCTCATCACTCTTGGTGAGAAATTATCCTCAAAATGAGCAGCCAGGCATGAAATTGCAGAAGAGCCAGACAGCAAGTGCCTCCTCTCTAAAGTAATGCCCTGACTTAGGGAGAAACACATAAGTAAGTATTAAAATCTCTCAGTGTGTATTACTAGGTTTTAAATATGATCTTTGTGAGAATTGTGTCTACATGACATAATTTGGACATTATTTCCTATTTAGGTTGCACTAGCAGTATACCTGATACCCTCAACAGTAGATATCATAATTAAAATCAATGCCTGTTACATATCAGAATTACCTCAGTAAACTTTTAGTACTCTGAATGTCCAAGCTCATTTTATTAATTTCCAGGGGCTGCTATTACAGAGTGCCACAAACTGAGTGACTGGAAAATAGAAACTAGGCTGGAATGCTGACTCACTGGGTAAAGCACTGGCAAAGCAGCCATGAGGACAGAAGTATCAGTTCCCATCACCCATGTAAATGCTGGGCAGAGGCAGCCCACCTGAAATCCCACTGCAGAAGAGGCAGACATAGGATCCTAGGAGCCAGTTACTCCATAGACTAGCTAAATCATTGAGCTCTTGGTTCAAGTGAGAGACCCTGCTTCAATTTATAAGGTGGAGGACAATTGAGAAAGAGACCCAATGTCAACTTTAGTCCTGTACACACACATACTCCACACATGCAAACATGCCTACCCCACACACGCAAACATGTATACTCAAATGCACATCCATTACACATGCACACATACAAAGAAAAAGAGAGCAATTTTGTTGCATAGGCTCAGTCTGAATTAATGTGTTGACCATATTTCCTCTGAGACCCCTAGAGGAAGGATTTTTTTTCTTGCCCATTCTGTCACCTAGCAGTCAATAGCCCTATATATTCTCCAGCTTGAGACAGTAAAGCACTGATCTGACCTTTAGTCAGCATGTGCCAGTCTCTCCATACATCCCTTTCTCTAGGTTTATCTGACCCTGAGATCAAATTTCTCCTTTTCATAAGAGTACAGTTACAGCAGATCAGCACCTGCCTTGATGATCTCGTTTTAACTTACAATCACTAAGATGTTATTTCCAGTGTAGGTCATAGTTGGAGGAACTTAGAGTTGAGATTTCCATGCACCTTTTTGGAAGAAAACAATTCACTCATAACAGCATCCCAGAACAATTACATCAGAGTGTCTAGGGTAGGTTCAACCATTAATATTTTGTAAGTGCCTCCAGAGAGTCTAATATGTTGCTAGGCTTCAGAACCACCAGTTTCGGTGAAGGTCGACAGCAACAGGACTAGCACTAGTATTGAGGAGACGTCAGTATGCACACAGGAGGCATGTTGCCAAACTTCTGTTGATCATAAAGTATGGACAAGCCTTTCTTGTCTTCAAAAAATAAAATGCAATGTGACCTACCCTTATTCTGAACCAGTTATCCCCCCTCCCTTCCACTACTGCCAGGCAAATCCTCAGCTATAATTCTAAGCTTACCACCGTCAAGCTTTCTTACTATTAACCAATATATGTCTGTTTACTGACAACTTTAAAGAGTCCCAGGGAACCAAGGGCAACATTTCCTTGGTAGGTCAGAAAAATGGAGATGATGAGCCAGTGTTCAAAAAGGGATCTCCCAGCACTAGTTTCAAGTACCTTTTACACTTAGGCAAAGGGGGGAGAAGGACACTTTGTAGTTATTGCTCTAGTGTTCTGTAAAGGGACACTGTGAAACCTGGTAGCTGGTACACACATAATCATAAGGTCATTACATCCCGGTAAACAGCACACATAGTGTCGTCATCCTCTCCTTGGCTCCCTTAGTCTACAAAGGGGAAAAACAATTTAAGGCAGATTTTTGTAGGCCAGTCTGAACAAACAGTCCCTAAGTGAGGAACATGTCTATGTGCAGAGTTGAGGAAATAGCCTGACTCAGAGTGGAGGTAATAAAGGAGGCAGGCACAACCCCAAGCAGCGATGCTAAGCCTTTCACTGTTTTACTCTCCATCAGAAGTGTGCATAGGCACACAAGAAGAGGGTCAATGCTTGATAAAGTTGGCTATCAGTCTTTAAAAACTAACTCAGTAATCCTAATGGCCAACCACACATTCTAGAGGAACTATCTATAACAAAACGTGGGGGACTAATAATGCACTGCTCCAAAATTAGTCTTTTTAGTCAACTGAAAACAAGTTCCTTCAGGCAAATAAAACTGGAAGATGTCCTTAGGTCTTCCCTGGGTAACAACACCCCAGTGGGCTTATCTCAAATGCAACTGCCTTGACCTTTTCTCAAATACTGAGTTCACTCTGTTTCCAATGGTCCCTGCCTTGTCAAACACAAAAGGCACAGCAGGCCCTTTGTCTCTCTTCCTCCCCCCCCCCTTGTCCTCTAAAGCAAGCACAGCCTTTCCACTCCCTTCCTCTTAAGGGGAGTTTTCCTTTGGCCTCCACCCAGCCATTTCTTTCATTTCCTGTTGAGGGCTTCTCATGTTCCCCACCCCCTCCACAGTTACTTGTTGGTGTGCATTTTAGACCCCTTCTCATACCACTGTGAATTAGGTTGAAGTATTTGAAAGTATGTTTTTTAAGCACTGATTTAATCTATGGTTTAGCCTAATTCTCAACCCTAGTAGTAACATTACTCATTAATCATGGCTTCAGCTGTTACATTTCCGGTTGACAGTAAAGATCACTATTATGTCTCAGTAACTCACAAAATATCTTTGTGATCCTCTTCTTGATGGGACTTGTCTGCAAAGGAAACAAGCAACTTACAGAAGCATTTTATACATCAGTTTGGACAAACAGACTGCAGGATTTCCCACCAGCTACTACCCGCTGTCTTCCCATTAGGGCCCTCCCATTGTTTAAATGCCCTGGTTTCTATTCTGAGACCCCTGAAAAATCTCTAGGATTACAGACTCCTGAGATTCTGCTGTGCGTTTAAAGGCAAAAATCTGTTCTAACAGGTTGTTGTCCTTGTTGCAGCAACTGTTGAATATTTATGTATTATTACCCGCCTCTGTAATTATAATTTCTAAACGTATCTGCTTGACTTAAAGATACTTTCTCAGCTTCAGAATCATGGCACGTGACTTTCCTACATGGACTGCACTCAACACATCTTAGTCAACATGCCCAGGTGGAATTTATGCAACACCCCCTAGCAGCTGCTTTTAGTATTCTGAATGCACTAGAGCCCAGGCATCAATGCTCTTGTGTGGTCTCCTCATACGGGACGCTGGCCTTGACTGTGAGATTTGCTTGAGACAATGAGACATTATCAAATATAATACAAGCAGAGGTTCAGGAAATGCTTGTCCTCTTCGAATGCTATCTTCCAGGGACAACTGCTATGAAGAGGCTTAGAATAGCCTTCATGTAAGGAGATTGTGATGCAAAATAGGTTCAGAAAAGATCTAAAATATCCCAGAGTATCCCATCCTATCCTGTCCACATATCATGTGAGAAGCAGAATGCTTGCTGAAATTTCTACATTAGTATTCCCCAAGATCACGAAACTCATGGCAATAGAACAATCTCATGTTAGTTCACGAGACAAAGAAGCACTAAGAGCTACAGGATCAACTAGCAAGGGTGGAGATCCAGAAAGCCAGCAGTTCCAGTGTGAGTGGAAAGGCCTCAGGAAGAAAACAGATTGTGGTAAGGGAAATTTGGAGGTGACTTTGAGTTCAATGGAAACTTTTCCTTTCCCTTTAGATAGGCTTAACTGGGGTCATGGAGCAATGGCGCAGAAAACTCACAGGCTACTGAAGCCACCTTGAGCCAGTGGTTTTTCGGTGCTCGTCCTGTGAACTTGAAGAACAAAGCTACAGAGCACAGAAGGTGAGTTTTAAGGGCAAGGGGATTCTAGACTGATGGGGGCAGTTTAAGAGCTAGAAAGGAGAGGAAAAAGTGCCTGTGAAGCAAGAACAGGTCTGAAGAAGTAGGTGCCATTGAGCTACGAGCCTGGGGGATGCTTAAAGGACTTATAGCAGAACCAGTGTGGGATGTGGACATACGGATGAATGAGCAAGACAGTTTAGATGACCCAACATGAGACATCTAGGTGCCTGATCTTAGTGCCAGTCATGTCTTCACTTACAGACTCCAGGCAGGAGTGGGAGATGGCAAAGAGCATGGAACCAGCACGATATGATCCATTTCTGACCTCTCTCTAGAACACTCTCAGCCCTGCTGCTTTTACCTGGCTGCATTTGAATCCCCGGCTCTCCTCAGTTATGCATGTAAAGTTCTAAGAGCCAGGAAACTTACAAGAGAAGTTATAGTCTGAAGACTAGAAAGCCAAGAAGAACTAAGGTTTCAATCTGAAATTGAAGAAAAATGAAAGCAACTATCTTCAATTTAAAAGACCAGATGTGATTCCCCCTTATTTGAAGGTTGGTTGGTCATTTTGTTCTATTCAGACTTGACTGGATGAGAGGTACCCACAGTGAAGAATATCATCTCATTTACTCCAGAGGTCTATTTCAATGCTAATCTCATCCAAACAACCTATCAGAAAATAATCAGAATATGGCAATTGCGCCTTATCCACATGGAATCATTGATCTGATATTAACCACAGTGTGTAGATATTAAATGGAAAATTCCAGAAACAAGGAATTCAGAAGTTTTATGTGACACAGCATCAAAAATGGCATGGTGAAATCTCATACCATCCCTTATGATGCTATTGCCCATTTGTCCAGTATAACCTGGTTGCATATGCTGTCTGCTTCTAAGGCACTGGCCAGCCATGTAGGCTCTCAGACTGAGAGCTGTGCGTATTAAAATGCTTTTCATTGAGGTAGCCTTTATTTTGCTTACTAGTGGCCCCCAAATGCACAAGAACAGTGATACTGTCAATATGGGTATGTTAAAGGAGATGTAGAGCATTGATTTGGAAGTGTAGGTCAAAATTCTCAATTTAATGAATAAAAAATGGTTGTTAAGAATGATGTTAAAATATTCTACCCACAAAATTGTGAAAAAGAAAGCATCACCTACTACACCTATGGTGAGCTAAACTTCAGCACTGGCCATGAATGTGTGTTGGAAAAACACACGCACACATAGTATTCAAATTATTCACTGCTTTTGTCATTCACTGGGGGTCTTGTAAACATGCCCCATGCATCAGAGTTAGCTAGTATAATGTAACAAGTGTCCGGGTCCTCCAGAGCCTGTTATTAAAGCTTCTGTGCTTTGGTGTGTCTTGTTATATATCAAAAAGTCACAGAAAAAATGCGTATACTTTCTAAAAAAAATGACAAAGATCTATAAAATACTTAAGCCCATTCCTTAATTAGATGCTCTAAATAACATAATTCCCCAAATACTCAAATCCAAAGTTCCAGATTTTCTGACATCCCTTTCACCAGTGTTTTCTAATTCTACCCCTTAATTGCTTCTAGAAGACTTTTTGACCCCATGGCTACTGATCTTGATGGAACAGAGATGGTGGTGTATACATCCATTATGTCATGGGTTCTCCCTTCAGTGACCATAGTCACAATCTATCTCGGCCATAGGCTCAGCTCACCTAGAAAAGTGGCCACATCACTCTCTCCAACACTTGACTCTAGGCCTTTACTACAGATCGATCACACAGCATGCAGCCTATTTGCTGTTCCTGTCTTGGGCCCACCTGATTTATCACATGCATTAAAACAAAAGCTACTTCCTTGGTTACACCAACCTCTGATATCCCCACCCAAGTCAATTTATCTTCTTCCTTTTTAGAAACACCACCAAATTAATCTCTCTAAAGTGCATTTGGAATGGTCTGTCCTCCAAACTTGTACTTACCCTAGGATTCAGAGGTATTTAGTGTGCGGTCGTAGATGGGCTATATAGATAGCTGTCCTTGCTGGCATCTATGTTCTTCATGACGTGACTTTCCAGTTATCTTCAAGAAGAGATAAAAACTACTTCCTTGTCCTCTGAATCTGAGATTTCCTGGTGAATTTCTTTGAATAGAAGTGTCATTGTAGGTAGCTGGAGAGATGGTTTGGCAGTTAAGAGCACTGTCTGCTCTTCCAGAGGTCCTGAGTTCAATTCCCAGCAACTACATGGTGACTTGTAACTATCTATAATGGGATCTAATGCCTTCTACTGGCATTCAGGTGTACATGCAGACAGAGCATTCATATAAATAAAGAAATCTCATAAAAAAAATCAAAACAAACAGACAAAAGTCCAGCCACACAACTTTTGACCCACAGTCTGTTGGGCCTATGATATGTGCTGAGGGGTTGGTGACTACTCCAGTTGTCATCAGAGAGCCTTCATCCAGTAAACTGATGGAAACAGATGCAGAGACCCACAATCAAGCATTGGGCCAGGTTCAGGGAACACTACTGAAGAGAGGGAGAAAGGATTGTACTAGCCAGTGGGGATCAAATACATCACAAGGGAACCCACAGAAACATCTAACCTGGGTTCATAGGAACACACAGAGTCTGGACTGACACACAGGGAGCCTGTATGGGACCAATCCAGACAGAAATTGAAAACCGGGTAACATTGCAGCACAGGTGAGTTCATCTCATGCATCATCAACAGGCATGTACACACTTTCACAGACACTGTTTCAAGCTGCCTTGTTTCTGCCTCTCCTAGTCTCTCTACACCTCCCAGAGCAAGTGGCTTCTCATTTCTGTCACATCAGCTGGAGAGATGACTCTCTCTTTCCCGGAGAGCATCATGGCACAGTCCCCACAGTTGACATCCCAGCAGGATAAAGGATGTTTCGTAAAAAGCTGCAGTTGCAGCTCTGTTCCTTAAGCTACCCTGCATATAAGAGAAAGGCTATCCCTCCCTTTCCCACCGAACAGCAAAGTTGAACTTGTGATAGGATGCAAAGGGAAAGAAGTCAAAATTTCTTTGCAAGTCCTGCCTGTAACCAAAGTCCTTTTCTCCATCCTTTGGAATCTCAGCTTGGACAAGTGCCTTGCTTTAACCAGTAGGATATGAGCAAATGACATTCAAGGAGAGGCTGCAAAGAGCTTGCATGTTGAAGCTTGCTTTATTTCTGCACACTTGGAGGTCCAAGAGAGTCAGTTAAAGGAGTTCAGGCTAGCCTTCTGGAGAGGGCAAGTACACAATAGCCAAGGCACTGAGGCCTTCAGTCTGCCAAACTTGTACGTGAGGTCATCCCAGTCCATCCAGCCAGAGCACAGCTGCCAGGGCCTGCAGCAGCATGGGGGGAGAGTTAGGCAAGAATAATTCCAAATGTCTTGGTTTACCAGCCCTAATTGCCAGCCCACACAGTTCTGAGTCAGTAACTCACTGTTGCTTTAAGCTGTTAAGTTTCGAGGTAGCTTGTTTATTATTTTGTTTGTTTTTGAGGCAGGGTATCTTTGTAGTCCTGGTTGTTCTGGAATTCACTATATAGACGAGGTTGGCCTAAAAGTTGCGGATATCCCCCTGCCTTTGTCTCCTGAGAGCTAAGATGAGGAATAGTTTGTTTATTAAGCAAAGGCTAATGGTTGCACCCACAAAAGAAAGATAAAATATGCGACATTAGAGGCTTATCCTGCAAGAGTTACCACAAACCTTGAAGGAATGGGAGAAGCCGTCTCTTTGTCTGTCATCAAAATCTTATTTAAATGCCCAGGAGAGAAAAAACACAAAGTGAACAACGTAAGTACAAAATCAAGGCAAAAGCTTCTCCCCAAACTACAAAAATGGAACAGGTGTATTTTTCTACGAAGAGGAGTTAAAGTAATATAAACTATGTAGCTGTTCATATTTTCTCTTCTCTTTGTTTTTAAAGTAAAATCAATTCAAATTGAATCCCATCTCTAACAGGTGAAAGGATTTTTCCCTTATACAATGTATAAACTGATGACTTTTCGTGTCACATTTTCTTCATTCCACAAAAAATATTCACTCCTATTTCACTAATTTTTAAACCATTTCCTATTATGTTTTTCTCTTTGAAGTATTTCAAATAGCTTTTGAACAATGACCTGCAAGATGTGGCATTTACTGTACTTATTGATTTGTTCTAGTTTGATGCAAAGGCAAATCTTAAATTCAGCTAATCCAATGCCCATTCATTTTTGTTGTCTCCTTCTACCTTGTTCTGCATTGTCATGATCATGGTTTCAGGAAATGAAGGGGCAGGAAGTAGAGGTGATAAAACATTTTGCAATTTTCCAAGTGCTAGAGATAATCTAAGATATGTACATTTTCTCTTGAAATAGTTTCCCCCATAACAATCCGCACTCTTATTAGAACTGTATTTCTGCTGACAGCCGAGAGGTGCTTCGCTCAGCATCCTGTGTATACACACAAAGAAGAAACAAGCCTACATCTTTGATATAAGCCACTTTTATTTGCCTGGTTTCTTATTTATATTTATTTCATTTATTTTAGATCTCTATATTCTTTCTTGACATTCCCAATGGCTTTGTGCCTAAGCATTTTAACTATGTTATTTGAATTTTTATCTATGTCTTTAATCAGTCATATTGCTTTGAAAACATTAGTTTGAATAGTAAAGTCAAATGTTTGCAGTTTTTGTTCTGTAATGTGAGTAAAGAAATTAATAGAATTTAGGGATTAGGTTGAATGTCTTCTTTTATGTGGCTGAGACAACATAGTGTCTTATTATTGCAGTTCTTACAATAAAGCATATAGTGTTTTTCAACAAGGTAAGACAATAGCTGTATAAATATAAAACATGTTATTCATATCTGTTGCATATTTAGTCATTAATTATTTACATTAATCATCTATTCTTTCTTACAGGGAGTTTAAATTCCCATATATTTTACAATCAAAACTGTCAAGAATTATCACACTACTCTATGTGTTCTCTATAAAAGGAGATATAAATGCCAATCAAAGGGGCCATTGGTTGCTTCATTTAAATTCAAAGTGCTTCTGTCCGTAAATTACGTTGACAGTCTATATTATTCTTGCTTAGTCTCAGAAGCAATCAAAGCATGTGCTGTCCTTTCATTCTTGCTTAAGGAGGCAGAACTCTGGGACCCCATTTGTCCCATACACCCCTAAACACAGAAAACAAGGCTACTCTCCCCTTCACTGCTAGATATCTCTGGATTCAGTGTCTTTGTATGAGCGGGGGATAGATCGTGCAACTGTGTGTGCTGAATTGACTCAGAGGCTGTATCTAGGCTACTATGATCATAGTGTCTACTAGGTTAAAACTGCTATGGCACATGGATCTTATTTCTCTATTATTTAGCTGGAAATAATTTTATTAACCTCTACATACAGAGAAATGTCTCTTAAGATCATCTTAGTACAGAGTCTTTGTGAACTTCTGGAACTATATGTATGATAATGGGGTCCAGGGCATGCTAGCCTGCTATCAACTTGTATTCTATAGCAAGTAACATTTAAGTGAAATTCAAGAACACATCCAATTTAAAGCATCCTTGATTAATCCATTTTGAAATGTCACTACTTTCTTCCAGACACCACTGCAGAATGTGCTAACAAGCAAGAGCAGTGACTGTCTGTTTCAGGAATGACGCTGAAATGAAAAAGGTCATTCCCTCAGGATAGTGAAATTACCCAAGCAACTATATGATAATAGTTGGGGTAATAATAGTTTTTTTCTGTTTTCTTTCCATTTTCTGAGCCACCTGTTATGTGAGCTCTGAACACTGATCCCTAGTGGGAAAAGACACCTTCTAAGTGACTTGCAGGTCAATCATCTAAGTTGCCAAGCAATGGAAGGAAGAGCAAGCAAACACCTACTGGTTCATTGCCAAAGTGACATCTTGTCCCTTTGGTATCACCTATCATTTTCTTCTTTCTCTTTATACACCTCCTGGAGCTGATGAAAAGACCTGTCAGAGGAGCACTGAGTGTTCATACTGGTCATCTCTGAATATCTGCAGATGAGAAAGGCAAAGCCACATGAGTTACTAGAAATGGAATACTGTGGGTTCATTGTTAGTATACCCCAAATCAAGTTATTCTAAACCACCACATTTAATAATCGTTATTTAAAGTTTTATTATATAGACACATTTACCACTGTTTTACACAAAAGAAACAAACTAAATGTGGGCCAAGAGTCAGGGTCATTCCTTAGGGAAGAGTTTGTCCTAGTTTGTGTCAGATACTCTTCTAGCACTAAAGAAAGAACAATAAATGAAGCAAACAAAGTCCTTACTACATGGGCTAGTTTTCAACTTACTGGAAGGAGCAACCAATGCCAGGAAACATCAAGCATGCAGAATCTGTGTACTCAGAAGTTCTAAAAAAAATTAGTGGAGCTGGGAAATATTTTAAATGTTCACATTGTGTCCAGTAAAACACTTTCAGACAAGAAAATATTTTGTTGGAGATGAAAAGGAGGTGAGAGAGGTAGCTCCATGGTTATCTACGAGAAGAACACTGTGACAACAACAAAATCAAGCCCCAGCAGAGAACACGGCTGGTGCAACGAGGGGATGATCACAGATTTCATAGTCCACAAGTAGTCACCACAATATTTATTTCCCCATGTAACCTTGAAGAGCTTTGTCACCCACACCTGTTCTCTATGAATTATAACGTTTTCACCCTCAACCTGGACAGCTCTTTATAACTACATGGACTTGTCGACAAATGACAAAATAACAGATTTGATCCTGTGACTTCCAGGCTAGGCCATCAAAGGCAGGACAGCTCCTGCTCATATTTTCTTCATGGGACGCTGATCTTGGGAAGTAGTCACCGTGCTGTGCAGAGGCAAGTCCAAGTCACATGGAAGTTTAAGTGGAGAGGGGCAGGACCTGAGCCTCGTTTGATGGCCAGCTGCCACAGGAGTGAGCCAACGCAGAAGGGAATCATTCACTTTAATTTGATTCTCTTCACCCAATGACACATGTAGCAAAGGAACACCCGAGTCAAGATGTAGAGTGGAGTAAAATAAATGTTTACCACTGTTTTCAAACATTCTGTTCTGAACTGACCACACTGCTAGGTAATGAAAACAGATGGAGAAAGAGGTCTGTGAGAAGGGGCTAGGCCAGAAGGGGGATGGTCCTGGGAGCATCGTGCTTTCTCTTTTGCAGGAGAGTCACCAGATCACAATTAAATTCCATCACTTCCCAGACTTGGGTGTCACTGAGAGATCAGGTCCCAGGGACAATATCTTCAATGCCGTCAGGCAGAATTTTGTTTCCAATAGAGGGAGCCTACGTCTTACCTCGTGATGACACTCCCAGATCCTGAACTGATCTCACCCACCATGTCCCAGAACAAAATTTTAATATGCTCCTCTAATTAGTAGCTCTAAAGACCTAATGGAATGTTGACAAACACTGCCCCAGGCTGTAAGGAGCATACCCACCTCCATGCACAGGTAATTGTCAGCCATGTTAGACCTCATATTGAGTATTTGCCTTTTGAGAAGGGCTGACTTCCACGGAGGTCTTTTGACAGTATTTTCCCTGTGGTGTAATAAGCCTCCAGTTTGCTGACTTCTAGGGACTGCAGCATAGCCCATCTGTCATGGAGACATTTGCTTCTTCGTGTAGGAGGACAGGCAAGTGCAGTGCCAGAAAGAACGTATTTTTCAATGCTGAGAGCCTCAGAAAGACAAACCTTAAAATAATCCATCATTGCCAAGGTTTTAGGCAGGATAGCACACCAGTGTGAGGGGCAGTCCTGCTTGGGACTGAGCCTGCGAGCATTCTCACTTTATAACTCCATGAGGTTGGGTGGTCTGCAAACATGGGCAAGGAAATGATCAGTGATGGCAGAGGGTAAAGGAAATTATGAACAAAGAGATCTTTGCTCTTTCCTCGACTTCTGAGAGTCTCTTAAAAAAAAATTAGGCTAACATCCACTTTCCTTGGGGACTCCTCCAGGAATTCAGGATGAAGGTATAAATTTTGCCAGAACAGGCCTTGCACCACTTAAGATGTTCAAGTTGAGGCCACTCCCTACCAGCAATAAATTTCCAAATGTTCTATTACGTCCCTCAGGAGAACTAAGGGGAACCTTTGGGCAAGTATATTTACAACAGAATTTGACAAACATCCTTTTTATCAAACCCAGTTGGGAAGATCTAAGCACTTCTGCTCTCACTGTTTTTTAACAATCTCAGGACTGTAGATAGCATGGAGAATTTGCTGAGAACATTTCTGGTACATGATATATGTGTTTCCATCGAGAATTAGCTTCTCAACTACATTGCAATGAGGGAAAGTCATCCTGGCCCTGAAAGGCACACTGAACAAGTGAGAGAATAATGACTTGCTTTTAAGTGTTGAATTTGTTTGCCTAGATTTCAAAGCCATCTCATTCTATCAGAGCGATGCCAAGCTTTTCTTAAAGAACCTGGTGAAAAACTGTCAGGACTAAAGTGATTCTTTGAGTTGTTTTCTCTCTTTATGGATGAAAACACAGAACCCAAGAAAAATTATATGATTTATACAAGGCTCTGCAAGAAGCAAAAATGGTAGCTTAAATCCTAGAGTTTAATATTGTTTATTGTAAATTCTGATAACATGGAACAGTTACTCCAACATCACAAATATCTGCACCTGACCTACAAAAGTCACTCAGTGGTCTGCCCATGTGGGCTTATAAGGTTTTGATGAACGAGGCCTTCTCTTAAATTTCAAATACTTAGAAGGTGTCTTCATAAAAGCAGAGACTCATTTAAACTTGCTAAATGGAAAAATGTTGGATTCTAAACACATATAAAATGCCCAATTTTTGTTTCTTATTTCTAAAATACTGGCGTATTAATTAATTGCTGGTTGTCTCTTCTTCATCCACTCTGTGGATGCCACTGTGCATCTCTCTGGGCTGGCTGTTCATTGAGGATAGAGCAGTCAAGCAGGTGAGCCACTTGGCCTCTTGTTAGAGACCAACATAACCAAGTGGTCTATTCACAGTTGCGATAGCTCATCCACCAGACTTGAAGATCAAAAGCCGAGGCAAATTTTTATAACTAAGAAGTCAGGCACGAGTCTGATAGTGAGTTATAATTGCTCAGCATAGGTGAAGTATAGGATCCCAGACATTCTGGTCAGTTTCTTGAGAATATGGTAAGCTTTGACACAGACAAGAGGAAAGGAGATGGTAACAAAGGTATGCGTGAGGGATGAGGACTGACGACTCTGACCAAGCAACAATTTAGGACAAAGAAGGCAAACAGGAAAGCTAGATAGTCAGATGGTGTATATTATTAGTTGTGGAGATATCCATAAAGACAGAACAAGACCTTTAATCTTCACTCTGAAAAATAACTGCCAGGTGAATAATGGGCACTGTGCAGCTATGGGCCCTTCTAACTTCCTAAAACAGAGTCTGAAGACTTGCCAAGGACTTTCTCCTTCATGACCCTCCCTTCTTTGCGGAGCAACACCTCTGGAGGATTGAAATATAGTGAGGTTTTTATGACATAGGTTGTCAAATGTGAGGGATTAGGTGTCTATAATCATTTTCTCAGAACATACTCCAGCGGCCAACAGGTCACACGAATAGTCCATAAGTAATATATCAAAAAATGAATTTCAAGTGTGTATTTCTCTTTGCTTGTCTGTCAGTGGATGTGTTCTCTGTCAGCTAAAACCAGAATACAAGCATATTAAAATACATTTGCTTCAAAAATTATAGATATTTGCATATTTTATGTATTTTTGTCTATATCATAGCTATAACTCAAATTCAAATATACTAGTCATGAAGGAGTCTGTGTAGGAGGAGGAAGCTGTCAGTTACTTTGTGAATGAAACATTCAGGATTTAAATTCAGCACACGGATGGCCATAAAGCCAAAAGTTTATCAAAATGTTAAACTGAACTATAGGCCTTCCCCAATTGATTCCTTAGCTTCCTAACTTCAGGGCCCCTTTCTTCTCCGTCCATTGTTAATCCTTTGACTGGGTGTGAACAGACTAAGAGAAAAGCGAACACCTGCAAATTTTTTAGCTTAGAAATAGAGACCATGAGTTGCTGCTCTAACTCCTGCCAGGAATACTTCTAAGCTATCCCGTGAAGATGTTCAGCTAACCTCAGGATGAGCCACCATATGGAGCAGAGCCCACTGTCTTACCTTAGATCACTGAACAGCTTGCTGTGAGGATGTTGCCAAGATTAGCAAGCCTGAATGACCTATTCACTGATCCTAAGTACATGAGCAAACCCAGCTTAGACCATACACCAGCCAGCCAGCTCGAAGACACACAGAGAATAATAATAAATGCCGGTGCTTTGGTCCATTACATTTCAGGAGATTTTTATGTTTTGTCTTGTTTTGTTTTGGTTTTTGCATAACAACTAATTGACACAGAGCATTCTCAGGTTATACATTATTGTCTCCTGGGGCTTTGGGGCCTAGCTATGTAGCCCAGGTTGGTCTTGAAGTCATGATCATTCTATATAGGTTTCCTTAATGCTGTAATTACAGCCACACACCACCATGCCCAGTTTTTTGGGGTTTAAAATATTCTGATTTCTGTCCTGCTTCTTCCCTAGCCTAAGATCCTGTCCAATCTGTCTGGGGATTATTTTGTTTGTTTCCCAGGTGATTTTTAAGTATAGCCAAGATTAGAGATTTCTTAACCTTTAAGCCCTGTTCTGTCTCTTTAGAATATTAGATTCCAGGTGGGGTATTTGCTAACTTATATCTAGACAATGCTAAGCTATGTTTGCTTTTGTACACGGATCATGAAAAGAGTAAGAACCTGTTTTCTAACATGCAGAACGTCTCTCAAATGGTCTTTCCAGGCAATAAGACAGTAATTTCTGCCCTTAGTGCAAACATGCAGGACTGCAGCTTATGAGGGAGGTGAGTTCTCTTGCTGCCTCTGCTGTGGAAGCTAGCTCAAACAGATCCACGTTTTGACTTCATATTTAGATTAGAGGTTTGGCATGAAACTATATGAAAGTAGTAGCTCTTTTGAGGAGGAGGCAGATGACAGATATTAAGAATATTACACTGTTTTTACTTTCTAATTAAGTATGTGTCATAGTTGGTGAGGGAGACTGTAATCTAGTGGGGAAGAAGAAGGGTCAAAATAATTTTTTTTTTTGGAGTGTAAGATCTGTTGAGCAGATCCTGCAATGCTCTAACCAATGGACAACTGTATTCCCCTCCCTAAGCTGCTTGGAGTATTGGCTGCCATCATCTCACACTTGCCCCGTTTCTGGGAAATCGCCTCCAGCAGGCAGAAGCCACCTGCCATGAAACACCTGGGTGGTTATCCCTCACGCTCCACCTGCAGGCAAGTTGTCACTGACAAATGTCTAATAGACTCAAAAGCCTGACCCATTTTTTTCTCAATCCAGGACAAGCTTCTAAGGTTTGATGCAAATTGTAGAGTCCCCATGGGAGAAGGCTCCGTCTTTGTAGAACCTTTTTTTGTCCCCTGCCCTTCTCCCTTGCCCCACTCTGCCTCTTCTCTCCCTGCAGTCCTAGCTTGGTGAATCCGTTGCTCTAGATTCCCACCTTACGTTCAGGTTTTAGGACACACAGCCTAACAAAGGCTTCCTGAAAAGTCAGTGATAGTCCATCCCAAGCTGTCCCCACAGCACTCTGCCTTTATCCCTTCTTTCTCACTGGCTCCAGGGAGGACACGGTTCTCCCTCTCTTTAGTTCTACCCTACAAACTTCACCTCCTCAAAATCCAGGCATCAGTGTGGCACTACATTCATAAAGGTTCCTCTGCCTCTATCCCTTCTGATATCACACATCCCAGATGACCTGCATCTTAGGTAGGTCTCCAGTGAACTTTCTGGAAAGCACTCAAGTTCAAAACAGAGCACTCTTTTACACCAGGAGACCCCCCCCTGCATCTTCCTCCAACACACACTGATCTTTTTTCACTTCCTTCTTCACTTAGCATCACCCAGAAAGTGATTCCCTGCCCTTATGCACAGGAGTCCTTATATGCCATCTTTATGCATGATACTCTTCTTTACCTTTTGTTTTATCCATGTGTCTTTTTGCCCTAAATAAACAGTAAATCATTAAGAATAAGAAACTATGTCTTCCATATAACCTATATTCCATAACACCACATGCAAAAGATGTGTATTGACTAATGAACTAGAAGGAAAAGTCGAAAGTTATATTTAGGTTTCCCAGCGCAAAGGAAATACAATCTAACCTCGCTGTCAGAGCACAGAAAAGGTTAACTAAGTATTTGGGACTTGCCATTTCATAGTATCTCATCTTTAACAATTATATTCTCTACAGTAAGGGCACAGTGGTGTGAAATGCTTAAATGCCAGTTTCCTAGTTAATTGTGAAGATAGATACATTTTTTTCCTTTTTGCTAAAAGCTGCTGTTGTTCCACATAATGACTTTAACTGTAACGGAAATGAGGCAGGACAAATCAATTTTTAGCCCTTGGCAAGTTAAGTTTGTCAATACAGAAAGCAAACAGCAATTGAAATTGGTAGTTAATATTATGGTTTTATTCTAATATTGTAATGCCTTCCTTTTCTTTTTCCCTATTAAATTTAAAAGCCTATAATTAACACAGTTTATTCAGCCAATGTAAAGGTCATCTCTGTACCATTAAGAACAGCTCAGTTCTCAACCAATGCTATGGGCAAGGGGTAAAACATAAGACTAATATTAGCAAGTGAGATGTGTTTTATTATTATTCAGTTGAAGTTGGCTGAAAATGAGCCTCAGAAACAGAGGAATGGAGCTAAGACAAAAGAAACTTATATTCACCTCCAATTATCTTAAGAATTTCCTATCTAAAGACTTGATTATTTTAAGTTTTCTCTAGAAATCTGAGTGGCCAGAGGTTTAATATGATGTAACCTAGCTCTTTATCCCTCTGTGACCTATGAGAGATTTTTAGCTGTGTCACAAGTGAAAAGGGACACAGATAGCACATGCTAAATATATGTTTAAAAGACATTTTTGGTCTAAAATGTCCTTAGATCAAAGACATTTTAGCAACAGGGGTTGCTCTTACAGACAGTACAAACAAGGAGGTGTGGGAACAGGCCTCCAGAACTACAGAGTATGTGACAAACTGGGGAGGCAGAGGGCCATTGTAAAGATAATCTGTGATGGATCTGATAATGAACAAACGCTAAAGATGAAATGGTCGGGCAAGTGGACACCAAGCCCTAAAGCTTGGATAACAAAAGAGGTGTAGGTATGAGACATGGGGAAGAAATAAGATGGGGACAATGGAAAGGATCATCCTATACTTGAAACCCCTAGAAGCTGGCCAGTAAGCCTTTCAGAAGAATTTTAAGAAAGACCTAGGACTTGGTATTATATAACCAAATGCAAGCATCTGATTTCCACAGTGACACAATTCTGAGAATAGCCACAAAACAGCAGCCTTATCTGAAAGACTGTAAGAAAGAAATGCACCTTCCTGGAGCCCACCTGAGCTACTGACTTAGAATCTGAGATGGAGCCCACAGTGTATCTGGATAGTTTTCAGGTGATTCTATGTGCTCTGAAGTTTGGAAAACAGTGGGTTAGGGAGCTGCCAAAATCATTAATAATAGGACGGTTGCAATCGTGACAGCATGCGTACGACTTGCACAAAGTCAAGAGAGACAACATCCCAGCATGAATGGGGTAAGGCAGCCTGAAATCCCACCACCAGCTGAGGAGATATTGCCTTTCAATAGCTGCTGGGAGATGGAGACTCAATGTTCTTTAATGATGTGACCCGTCATGGGTCTACCATGCTCCAGAGCAGACTCCACTCCCAAGATTAGCTGGGCAACATAAACGGGACTCATTGAGAAAGTGAAAAAGAAGAAAACAACTCAAGTTGGTTCGACTGGCAGGTAAAGATGGAAAGGGTATGCATAGGATGAGCTGGGCTTGGGGAGGATCAAACTCCATAGGACACTATTGTGAAATATTGATAAAAAGTATTATTTTTAAAAGAAAGTATATATCCCAAAGGAAAAACATATTGGCATAATGGAGAATTCCTTTTCAGGCCTCAAAATCAAACAATATAACAAAAGATTCCCAAAGGAATCTAAAAAAATATATAGTGCATTTCATCATAAAAATCAAGAAAAGGTAAAATTACTTGTGCGCTTGTCTTAGACTCTGAGAGAGTGTTGAATACTGTCTGAAGATATAAATTAGAGTCAGAAGTCCCAGAAAAAACCTCCTGAAGGTGAACCAAAAATTGAGACTGTCCACAACGAAATAAAATTTGGTTCACTTTGGGGCCACACACACATGCACGCACACACACACACACACACGCATGGTTATGAATGGTGGCATGGCAGATGATAAGAGTCTTGTCTAGCAGTGGCAAGTTTTTCAGCTGTGTTTTGGCTTCTCTGCCAAGAGCATGTATCTTTAATTTCATATCAAACAGACCAAATAGACAAATCATCCATCTGAGAAGCTGCAACACAATAAATATTGGAAATCTGCAGTGGGTCCCAGAAGGAAATACAGAAGAACTCTGGCCTTGCTCACCTCTAATTTATCAATTTTATTATTTCTCACACGAATATTGCATTAGGTTGTTTTAATAACTTTCCTCCAGCAAATGAATTTCTCTCGAATGCAGACTAATAACAGGCACAAAACAAGTTCTTTCTGGTCCCCAACGCCGAAAGAAAATTACTTCCACATATTATAGCTCAGTAATGACAGCATTTAGTGTAAACTCCATCATCAGAATGATCACAGAATGGTCCAGAAAGTGCCTATTTCCACAGAACACTGAGCTAGGCTCATAATTCTGGAGAGAAGCATCTAGCTTCATGTAACGCACTGGCTAGCAACCTGGAAACTCTATTTGTTTCTCTCAACTGATGGGTGTTAGGGACATGCTATCAAGAGGACACCTCTCTCACTTTATTTCCACTTCACACAAGACCTGTACATTCAGTTTCAAGACTGAGAGGTCTTTGTTGAACAAGTTATTTTCTTGCAGCTTCTGTGTCTACTGTCTTACTATTGTGCTAAGGTTTGGTGAAATCCTGATTGTCATACTGAGAATCCTGGCTCTTCAACCTAAGGAAAAACAGTATGCTCAGAATTGTATAAGAAAGCCTGGTAAGAGGAGCTTATAGCTGAATATTATCTTCCACAAGACCATAGCATTTATAGGATATAGTAGCCAATGACCATTAGCTCTCATCACTATATAGCAGATGTCCTTCATGGCACTACACAAATAGTGAAATACTCAGATGGCCTATCCTCAATGGCATTTCCAATGTCTCAACCAGGCTACCTTGATTAAATTGCTAAACTCTCAACTCTCCCACTTTTCTTACTAAAGCAAGTAGGTTATAACATATGTAAATGGAGACTGTACTTTCGTTCCTGGCCACCCAGACCCAAATGATCACACAGAAACTATATCAATACCAACATTAACTAACTCTTTTTTTTTTAAGTTAAAAATTGCTTCATTTTTTTTATTCCTGGTACCACTACCACAATTTACAGGTCAATAGACCTGATGTAATGAAAAGGAAAAGGCAAAGCTACAACAGATGAAAGTCCTCAGGAATGTACATCTAATTGACAATTACATTGCATTAATGCAATTACATTGTATTAATCAATAGTTGCACCTTCTGCAAACTGTGACTATGGCAGTCCTGAACAAGAAGGGCCTCCTGTTTAAGCTGTGGTAACTTTTCTGACTGTGGATCATCGTTCCCTCTGTGGCATATTTTTACAGTTCCTCTAAGGCATTTAGGATGACCGTCTCAAAGTAACTTGCAGCTTTCCTGACCACTCCTCGCTCTCTCTCCTGCTAAGAACTGTAGCCCTTTTCTGCTGTTTTTTTTTTTTTAAACCTTCTGCTGCCATATCCAGCACTTCCACCACCAGATCCACAGCTACCACACAGGGACCGCCTGAGCTTCTCCCACCAAAACTGCCGCCCTTCATGGGTCCATAATTTATTTGCTGCTGTCCACTATAATTTCCAAACTCATTATAGTTCCCATCACCATAGTTACCTCCACCAAAATTTCCTCATTCATTGTAACCATCATATCCTCCTCCACCACCACTACCATATCCACCACCTTGCTTTCCATAGCCTGGTCCACCACCACCATAGCCTCCTCTACTGCTGTAACCAGGACCACCACCATAGTTGCCACCATCACCTTCAAATCCATCATATCCACCATCACCACCTCCATGACCACCTCTGCTGCCGCCACCTCCACCACCATAGCCTCCTCTTCCACCAAAGTTTCCACCACGACCAAAATTACCTCCACCACCTCCAAAGTTCCCTCCGCAACCTCTCTGTGATCCAGCAGACTGCATCTCTTGTTTCGAAAGGGCCTTTTCCACTTCACAATTATGCCCATTAGCAGTGTGGTATTTCTGAACAACAATTTTATCAACTGTGTCATGATTATCACAAGTTACAAAAGCAAATCCTCTCTTTTTCCCACTCTGCCTGTCTTCCATAACTTCTATGGTTTCAATCTTGCCATACTTTTCTAAGTACTCTCTCAGGTTATACTCTCCTGTATCCTCTTTAATACCAACAACAAAGATTTTCTTCACTGTTGACTGGGCACCAGACTTTACAGAATCCTCTCTAGAAACGGCTCTCTTTGGTTCCACCACATGCCCATCAACTTTGTGTTGTGCACACACTGCAGCATCCACCTCTTCAACACAAGAGTAGGTCACAAAACCAAAGCCCATGGAACGTTTTGTTTGGGAATCTCTCATTACCACACAATCTGTAAGTGTGCCCCCATTTCTCAAAATGTTCTCTTAAGCTATCATCTGTGGTTTAAAAGCTCAGACCACCAATAAACAGTTTCCTCAACTGCTCTGGTTCCTTTGGATCATGGCCCTTCTCCTCCTGCTGGCAGCCGTGACGGCCTGAGTCAGGCTGGGGGCAACTGGGTGGCAGTTTTACCACCATTTTGAACTAACTAACTCTTTCATCTTAAATTAACACATTTCTATTATTATATATTTTACCATGAGGCTTGTAGTTTGCTACCTCTTGCTTCTTGGGAGGTTACATGGCATCTCTCTAATTCTGCCATTTTTCCTCCTCTCTCTCTGCTTGGGTTTCCCACCTTGCTATATTCTGCCTTGCCAAAGGCCAAAGCAGTTTCTTTATTAACCAATGGTAATAAAATATATTCCCAGCATAGAGGGGAATCCCACATCAAATGTACTTAGGTTCTTTTTATCTCAAATATTGTATGTATCCATATACCGTTCCTTGCCTGATTTCATGATGCATTCCTCTGAAATTAATCATAAAATGATCTTACACATTAATCAAATGAATGAGATTTTAGTGACATGTACATCCTTTCTACTAAACTTTGAGAGTTTCATCTTTTGTTGAAATAGAATGCACAACTAGATAAAATGATACACTAAAGTTTACACAAACAAGAACTTCCATGAGCAACATCAGCATGAACAATCAGAACCTGACTGGCAGCATCGCTGCTGATCATATATATCGTTATCTTTGGGTCTGCACAGGAAATGTGATAAAAAGATGCGGTGCATGTGGGAGAAGGGAACCCTTACACTCTGGGAATGGGAATCAGTCTAGCCATTATTGACACTGCCATGGAGATTCCAGCAAAAGCACACACTGGGACCTGTGAGAAAGCTCAGCATGGAGAGGTACTTGCTGCCAAGCCTAAGGTCCTAACTTAGATCCCTGGAACACAGATGTGGAAGGAGAATACTGACTCTGGGAAGCTATCCTCTGACCTCTGTATGTCTACAGATGTAGGTACATACACACACATAAAACATATAATGTAGCTTTATTCAGCCATAAGTCAGAACAAATTTACATATTTGGCAGGAAAATAGATGGAATTAGAGATCATGATGTTAAGTAAAATCTCACCAAGCCAAACTGCAAATGCTTTCTTTCCTGTTGGGGTATGGAGGACATTAAAGTGAATGGGGCTTACAGATATATGAAAGCAGAAACAAAATGTGGATTATAAGAAAAGGCAATAAATGAGGTAAAAATGATCAAAAAGAATATTATATGCACATATAGAAATGTCATGTTGTAACCCATTTCTCTGTAGAATTAATAAACGCTAATAAAAATGAATGTATCTGTTAAAAGTAAACAAGAAACTTTTTGGCTAGACGGTTGGCTTCTCATTAAAAATAATAACAACAGAAACAACAAAAATCAAGATGAACTGAGATAATCTTCACATTGAAACTCCCCAGAAATCCCATTTCTAGTATGTGATGTCTACATTAATTGATCACCTATAAGATGCCCCAATGCAATAATATCCTATTTAGCATCAGCTCGTGTCTAAATGCCTATTGCTTCTGCTGCTTTCACAAGGCCTCCCCGTTCAGCCCCACTGTGCTGTGGCCACATTCACTTTTACAGTTTTCTTCTCAAATTCACAGCACTTTTTCCTGCATGCCTGGTGGAAACATTTTCAATACAGACAGACTGCATGTGCATTGGGAATGGGCAGTCGGCAGACGGAAGCAGACAGATTTTCCTTTCTCCTGTATCGTTGTCTTGGAAACATATGCCTATGCTAAATTCCAGAGGCATTTCCAATGCATGCATACTGTCCCTGCATCTCTCCACTGGCTTTCAACATAAAAAGACTCTGTTAGCATCCCAAGATAAACCTCACAACTTCTACATCTAAAACCATATCTAAGAGAAATAGCTTGAAAATGTAAACCTTTTAGGTTTTACTTTATCTTGAGCTTTAAAAAATAAAAAGGAAAGAGGAAAAAAAAAGCAAAGGACTTTTAGATCCTATTGAGAGGAAACACATTACAGGCTTTTGGGGGATGCTATTCCTTTGAATTCAGAAGAAGCAGATTAAAACAAATGTCTTCTACTTCATTGTAAGTTTCTCATATAGTTGCCCCTCCTGCTGGAGCTGTAGTAACTCAGAGAAACAGAATGGAGGAGAGAGAAGAGAGGGGGGAGGGAAAAGAGGGGGCATGGAAAAGTGGGCGATATGGGGTTCTGCTTCTGACTAGCCTAGATCCCTGGGCCTGGAGAGCATGGGCTCTCACAGGAGACTTGACCAGATAACACATCTTTTTCCTCCTGTTGATCTGCATTATCTCCTCCCACCAACTTCCTTCCCAATGAAGCACAAGTACCCATGACTGGGGTATGTGTGCACCTAAGCAAAGGTAGGGTGGAGAACTGGACACTCAGACCCTAATTCCAAAGTAAACCTGGAGGCCCATTTCTGATGGAAAAATGAGTAGGTAAACTCCATCTGTAAAACCAGAAATGTTTTTTTTTCCTGTTGTTTGTTGGCTTGTAAAGTTTAGAGGATTCAACATAGAGAGTAAACTAGTTTTGCTTTTGTTTGTTTTGCTTACCAAATGCTGGAGAATCTAGAGGATTTGAGAGAGAAAAGGATGTGATTTCCCAGGCATTTCCTGAATCAAAGGGATGGAAATGAGCCTTCCTGGGCTTAGGTTAATGAGAAGAAGCCCAAATAATGCTGCTATGAATACAGTTGAACAAATGTCCTTGTAGTGTGATTGAGAATCCTTTGGGTATATGCCCAAGAGTGGTATTGGTGGATCCTGAGATAGGTTGATTCCCAACTTTCTGAGAAGCCACCATACTGATTTCCAATGCGACTGTACAAGTTTGCATTCCCACCAGCAATGGAGGAATGTTCCCCTTACTCCACATCTCCTGGAAGCAACTTAGATGCCCCTCATCCGAAGAATGGATAAAGAAAATGTGGTACATTTATACAATGGCATACTACTAAGCGGTAAAAAACAATAACATCTTGAAATTTGCATGCAAATGGATGGAACTAGAAAAATACATCCTGAGTGAGGTAACCCAGACCCAGAAAGATGAACATGGTATGTACTCATGGATACTAGTGGATACTAGCTGTAAAGCAAAGGATATTGAGCCTATAGCTCATGATCCTAGAGAAGCTAAGTAACAAGGTGAACCCTAAGAAAAACATACATAGATCCACCTGGAAAGGGGAAACAGACAAGATTGTCTGACAAAATTGGGAGCATTGAGGAGGGGGGAATAGGGAGGATGGAAGGGGAAGACAAGGGGAAAAGGAGAGGGGGGAGGAGAACTTAGAGGAATGGGAGATTTGAGGTGGAGGAAGAACAGAAATGAGAGCAAGGAAAAAGATATTTTGATGGAGGGAACCATTATGGGGCTAGCAAGAAACCTGGCACTAGAGAAATTCCCAGGAATTCACAAAGTTGACCCCACTAAGCAATAGAGGAGAGGGTACCTGAACTGGCATTGCCCTGTAGTCAGACCGATGACTATCTTAAATATCACCATAGAACCTTCATCCAGCAACTGATGGAAACAGAGGAGGAGACATGCAATGGAGCTCTGTTCTGAGCTCCCAAAGTCCAGATGAAGAGTGAGAGGAGTGAAAATATGAGCAAAGAGGTCAAGACCATGATGGGTACACCCACTAAAACAGTTTACCTGAGCTAATGGGAACTCACCAACTCCAGGTGGACAGGGAAGGAAACAGCATAGGTCCAACTAGTCCCTCTGAATGTGGATGACAGTTGTATGACTGGGGCAGACTGTGGGGCCACTGGCAGTGGCACCAGGATTTATCCCTACTGCTTGTCCTGATTTTTTTTGGAACCTATTCTCTTTGGATGGAAACCTTGCTCATCCTAGATATAGTAGGGAGGGCCTCGGACCTTTCCCAAAGCAATGTGCCTTATCCTCTCTGAGGAATGGCTGGGGGTAGGAGGCTAGGTGAAGGGAAAGGGAGGAGGGCAGGAAGCAAGAATTGGGATTGGTTTGTAAAATGAAAAAAAGGACTGTTTTCTTTTTAAAAATAAATTTAAAGAAAAAGAAACCACATATGTATTTTGTTTCTGGACATCTTGGAGTAGTTGAAAAAAAAATGAGGAGAAGCCCAGGAAATCTGTCATCAAGGGAGACAAACAGGCAATTTCCTATTTGGAGCTCTGAGAAGGATGTTTTTAGCGTTGTCTTAAAGATGGGGCTTATAAGCAGGCAGAAGCTAGTAACAGAGAAGGCCAAAGGGGCACTGCTTATGACCACATCACAGCAGCATCAGGAGCATCTCTGGTACTGAGGAAAACTGCTGCTTCATCATATGCCATCTTAGGAGAGGTTTACATCCTGTGAGGCTGGAAGGCTCCGTGTTCATAATTAAGCATTCTCCAGCATGGGTAGGGAAAGCACCATTGCAGGCTAGAAATAAGGTGTCCTCATCCACTATCCTCCTTTAAATAACCACAGCTATCCAAGAAGTCCATCCCATCACTTATATCTGCATCCCATTAATTGTACCCCAGAATCCTATAGTGTCTCCTTCAGCTCTTTTCTCCACTTTATGTTGATGGCGTTGAAAGAGGAAGGAAGTATCCTCCATCCTAAATGGGTACTCTGTTGAGGATGGGCCTCGATAAAAAAATACTCCTTACCAGGGTAGGGGCATGGGAATTGAAGAAATATAAGAATATGAAGATGTATAAAAATAATAAGACAGAAAACATAGAAAGTATGGGGAGGGCATTTCAGTGACTGAAATTCACCCATGTTTATTTTTCCACAGCTTTTATACCAATATAAACTGGGGAGAAGATAAAAAAAAAGACGTTATTAACATGATACAAAGGGTAATTCACACAGTCAACTCTGAGACATCAAATCATTAGCATTCTGTTGTCTAGGTAGTAAAGGTGCTCTAGGTCACGTATGCTGAAGGCTGCCCTTCCCTAGGTGACCTCATAGTTACAATAGAAGGAGCAGAAGCACATTTGCATATCCTGACCCCCTGTCAGGATGGCACTGAGGTATCTTAACTTCAAAAGAACCAAGCCATCACTTCCTGAGTTGTACTGTATAAATGGGAAAACTAAAGGTACATTTTGTTTGTAAAGACAGAAGTTTTCAATGGACTATCGAGAGAGGCAAATCAAGGTTCTGATATGGTGAAGTTTAGATGGGACTTGGGATTGACTCTCACTAAAATCAAAAATCCACAAAGGGAGTCCACTTGTATGGATTTTCAGACTCTTTATGAACAATGTACAAGAATCTTCCTTTCTCCAGACCTGCTCAGGCTTAGCTCTGTGAGTAACAGCTTAGAGGTCAATAGGTAAATAATTGGAAATATAGTATTGCTTCTTCTACCATGGCAGCCTCTAATGAAGAACTCCTTTTTCTGTGTAATCTGTTACTCTGGATGCTAGTTCTCATAGTTGTGATGCTCTTTGAGGCAGTGAGAAGGACAGCTATGTAGTTACAAGGGCAGGGATTCCACACCAACTATATCATGATTCCCGTGCCAAATTTTCCATTTACTATGACTTTGGAAAAAATGTAAATGCCCATTCTTCATGTAATCCATCTGTAAGACAAGAAAGTGATCTTGAATTCTCCTCTTTCCCCATCGGTTGTAAACATTGGAGACATTATATGAAGAGCACAGAGTGAAGTACACATTGAAGGGATTTCTTGCTCCTCTGTGTCTGGGAATGGTCTTATGTGCTCTTCTTCACTCACTGAAACTTCCACACCATCATCACTGAAACATCCAGGTGACTACTCGCTGTGCGCACACACACATAGCTGTATATCTCAGTCTCAACACTTTATAACATAGAACAGGCGGCTGAAATAGAACAATAAACTGAGTTTATGGAGGTTTATGCATAACTGCTTCTGTTAGTTGATCAGAAACTTGTAGAAGTCAGAGACTATCTGGTCCTCATCAATCCCAGCACCTAATCCAGTGACTGCTTACAGTATATCTGGATCGAATCTTTGTAGAATAAGCAAATGCATACAAGCATTGGGGTAGCTAGCTGTGTTCCCTAAGTCCCAAAGATCTTCCTATTGGTTCACACAGAATGACAAAAGTGTACTGTCACTCAGTTTTCTTTTTTCTTTTTCTTTCTTTCTTTTTTCTCTTTTCTTTTTCCTTTTTTGGTTTTTCGAGACAGGTTTTCTCTGTATCTTTGTAGCCTGTCCTGGAACTAGTTCTTGTAGACTAGGCTGGCCTCGAACTCACAGAAATCCGCCTGCCTCTGCCTCCCGAGAGCTGGGATAAAAGGCGTGTGCTACCACCGCCCGGCTGTCACTCAATTTTCTTTGTGACTCTTTATCCGTCATTATCCCCTCCCTTCCATTCTCAACTCTCAGATAGCTATCTCCTGCTCTTCGGTGAGGTTAAGAAAAGCCTCAAGTTCTTGTATGAACTCCAACATGCTCCTGCAATGAGCTTGAGTGAGATGAGACCCATCTACTTGGCAATTTGGAAGAACTTTTAGAAAGGTATCTTCTTCATTTAGATTTCTCTCCCCCTCACCCCCGCCCCATGTAACCTTGTGGAGTCAGTTCTCTCCTTCTACCTACATATGGACCTAGGGAGCAAACCCATGTTATCAGGCTGGCTCAGCAAGCACTTTTATATTCCCAGCCATCTTACCAGCCCTCCCTGAAAAATTTGCAAATAAAAAAAAAGAACAAGACTGAATTACTTTCTAAAACTTCTCTTAAAACAAGGATATGGGGATGTTTTCTAATTTTGCCTAATGGAGACTGATCACAAACATGCTAGAGACTAGTAAGGGGTGGAGAAAAACCTTGTCTTGATGAAAAGATAGTCAAGGGAGAATCATTGTTCTTTTTCCAGCTGCATGTTGCCATGGTTACACGTGATGGATGAAACTATAGCAGCCAGCCTGTAATCATAAGGAGACTCCAGTAATACAACAATGCAGGGTGGAAGGAAGGATCCTTGATGACATCAGTGAGCCACTGTCACATCTTTGAAGACATCTGGTTTTTGGATTTGGATAGTCCCACAGGTGGACTCTGGTGCTTATATCGGAAGCATCTTGATATAACCGGGCAGTTAATTGCCTTGGTCAAGAAGACTGGATTGCAGGAAAATAAAGCAACTAACATTAAAGCAGAAAAAGGAATTAACAATATTGACCCAACATGAGCATCACATTCTATCAAGAGCAATGCAGAAAGTACCTCACTAAATCCTCAACATACCCTAGGAAGACGTTGGGAATATTTTGTTTTATAAAAGAACTCACAGAAATGTTAAGTAATTTACCTAAGATCAAATAGTAAGTTTCAGTTTTAGAAGCCCAACTCATGTTGGTCCAGTTGAAACAGAAAGCAGGATTTTGTGTGCCGCATGCAGACAGAGTTAATATTCCATTACCATTACATCATCCTTTTGTTTGGCTGAGTGCCCTCTGTCTGATCTTTTTCTGTGACTGGATTTGGTAGGGAGACTGTAAGGCATATGGGGAACAATGATGCTTTCAGAAACATAGCAATATGTGTAGATGGGTGATCTACCTGGGGGACTTTGTATAATACATAGGGCTGGCCAGGGCAAACACAGCTTTCACTGAAAAAGTCATACATGAGCACACATGTTACCAATATTTTTACAAAGCTCTTACCAATTATGAGTTACTTGATTTATTTATGACATAATTAAGGAAAACTTTTAACAAATCAATTGTATCTGGTTTGGACTGTGTAAAAATACATCTATTTACTTTTCCTAGTCCTTGGAAATTTCAGTATACCATAATTATATTTCTAATGACAGAAGATTCATCCCAGCTCATTATGTATGCACTGCATGCTTCTCCACAGATTTGTATTGCAATAAATGAACTTGTTCATTATCCATAGTCATCTTTTTGTTGTGCAATGTTTCAATTTTTGAAAGCCATGTAATCACTTCATTGTGGTGTTGGGAACTGTCATTATATAATGTCTAAAATTTCAAAAGGATGCAATTTAGGGATTTTGATCTTATAGCATAAATATATGCCTGACACGTAATATGAATAAACTTACTCCAGATGGCTGCTCAAAACAGATAAATCAAATTTCCCAGTAGTAGCAAACTCAAGCCTCAAATATAGTTTTTTCGTTGATTAAAATAACCAGACCATCCATGTCAATCAAATATGCTAAATGTGAGAAAATTAGAGTGTTTGATTTTTTAAATTAGATTTTCTGGTCATTTTAGGAGGTTGGTTTTTTTGGGGGGGGAGTGGGGGATATTGAAGGTAAGACCCTCCTTCCCGAGAAGGCTCCAGATTCAAATTCAGTTTCATTATTGTACCAAAAGATGTAGAAGTTCAGCCTTCTGTGACTTCACAGGAGCTGGCACCATGAATTTCACTCACTAACATGTACGTGGCAAAGTCTTTCCTTCCACGGTCCTCCAAGTTCTATTTATAGGCCTTTCGAACACTGACCAGCCTAGAGACTCTACAGAAAATGTTAATGACGGGGAAAAAAACTTGGTTGAGTGGTGTGTTTACTGACTACACCTCCACTAGCCCTGTCTTGGGTGGGCACAGCATAGCTCAGGAGCATCTTCAAGCCTGAGTTTCTGCTCATTTGCTAACAACCTTACTAAAGTTCAGTCCCTTCCCCAAACTCTCATGTGTGCAGTTGGAAAGTCAGTGGAAACGGAAGCAGTGCATGATCAAAACCTTCAACTCTGTTACAGAGCCACTTGCCAGTCTCCCTTCAAAACTATTTTTCACTTACCATGCCGTGGAGACAGGTGAAATCCATGGACACCCACCTGCCTTTGTTCCCACCCTTTTTAGAAAACCACCTTGCCTGGTTATAGGGCTTAAATGCCCTCCTGAGATCTTTCAGTAACCATGCTACTGAAAGACCTCAAAGCCCACAGCTCAGCAAGTTTGTCCAGGTAATCACCTTTTAATCAGTGATAAATTATGGCAAAAATACCAATTTCCTCAATAAAGGAGAGGAAATAGAAGATTAACACTGATGAGTAGGCCAGAAAAAGAAAGAAAAATGTAGGTGCCCGATAAAAATTAGCAGGATTTGAATATATGAAAATAAAAACGTATGTTTGATTTTAAGGGTAGGATTGAGAATTTATTTAATGAAACTATTTTTACTTTGGAAATCATGAATTTAAAAAGGGTGAATTTCTTAAAATTTTGCTGCTTGTGATTGTATGAAGTGAACTGTAATGAAAATACAAAGTATTCACAAACTCAGCCAGCATTTCCTCCTTTATAACTATATCCTTTCCTTAGAAATTGTATTTCCACAAGGCTGTGGCCACCCACCACAACCCATTGGGCCCCATTAATGCAAACGTCCTGACTAAATTCTTTTTCATCAATCAATTATCTCAAATCAGAAACTCTGGGGGATACTTAAAACTCTCCACTTATCGATAGCTTTAGTCAATGTCAAATTATAGCATATGGCACTTGATGTGTCCATTAATCCTCATATAGAACTATAATAGAAGGAACATATTCTATCAATTTCTCACATCCTATCTAATGGGCATTGTAATAGATGACACTCCTGCATAGAAGGGGCCTATTCACTCACTGATGCTACACAAATATTTGCCTGTAACTTTCATTAATGCCTAACAAGGTCACATTCAAACTCTCATGCAACGAAGACTATAAACATAGCCTTTTTATATAGAGATATCCTAAAGCAAATCCGTAGCACACTTGCCATGAATAATATAGGGTATAAACACTCATAAGACAACCTCCAATAGCAATTCCCAAAGTAAATATGATTGCTGTATCTTGCCCAAACCATCTGCAGTGGACAGCACAGGCCAAGGGACCCTAAGGAGAAGCCTGGCGTTGTCATTCTCAAGCCTTATCCTTTCTTGCTAGTGTCTCTGCTGAGGTAAGTTCTTTCGACTGAATAGAAGTGAAATGTGTGAGCTGCCTGGCTACACAGAATCTGGCCGCACAGTGAGTCCCACCTGATGTCCGGCTGAGATCCATTACCCCTTTTAGGGAACTTGCCATTTTTAAAGAAAGGGGAACTGCTCTCACTGGGCAGTCAGGGCTCTTATCTGCGCAGCAAGTCACTGGCTGAGCCACATTTTCTGCTAATTAAATTCACTGTGGGAGATTCCTAACGTGCGTCTCCAAGGGAAATGGATCTGAAAATCTGGATGCTGCCCCTAATTGCTTCTGGTAACCAGGTTATAAAACCAGCACTGTCAAGCCTGGAGAAAACAGAGCTAGATAAGGGTGTCTAGATTTCAGAGCCCATGGGCTTCTGCAGCCTACAGCTAGAAAAGCAAAAGTCAGGCTCAGCTACAACTGGGCACGGTCTGAACTCTGCCTGTACTTCGTGCTTCTCAGTTCCTTACCAGGGATGCAGCCAACAGGAAATGGGGAAGACGCACAGTGGTAAATGGCCGTATGCGACTTGCTTAACCTGCACAGAGATTATCTCAGGCCCGGGCCTTGGCAAACTATCCAAGATGTGGTCCATACACTGACAGCCTCACCGTCACCTGTGAGCTTGTTAGAAGTTCACAAACAAGGGTCCTGCCTAGAGGGGCTTAAGCAGAATAACTATAGGAGTGGAGTCCAGTAATTGCAATGGGAACAACATCCTTACCATGTGATTCTAAGACCCATTAAAGCTTAAGAAGGTCTGGTTTCAAGGGCACAGCCTCAGTAGTGAAGGCATGTGATTCAAAGTATCTGTTACCAGGGAGACCTTGTAGCCTCTGTCACCTGTTTCTCATTGTTTTGGTTACCATATGCTCTGGAACACCACACTCTAAAACTCAGCAACTTAATGCAACCATGGCTCCTTGGGCTGGCTGGACCCAGGGAGGACATTTCCACTGCTTTGCTTGTAGGCAGATGGTGAGAGGAGATGGTGTGGCAGGAATAAGTGACTTGGCTAGACACCCGAGATGGCTACTGTATTCGTATGCCCAGTGTTTGAACTGTAATGACTAACAGCTGTCAAGGCATTCCCAGTCCGCACAGACACTCCATGCCTCTGGCATAAGCTACTTCACAGCATGGCCGTCCCTCTTATTCGATGGCTGACCTTCTCTAGAGTAAAAATTCTAAGAGGGCTTGAACAGAAGCCATCAGGTCTATAGGGTTCGGGTCTGATGAATCACAACCACACTTCGTTCATATTTTCTGAGTAAAAGACAAGTCGTAGGGACAGCCCAGGTTCAAGGAGAGTCCCACATAATCAGGGATGAGATCATCTCTATAAACCAGCTGCCACATTTATGAAGTGAAGGAGATCTATATCCCCTAAAGGCCTTCATGGTTATTATATCCCATGATTCTCTGGTCAAGGAAATATCTGCGCTTCTTAGAAGTCCATTACATCTATCTTGTGGAGGCCCATTTCTCTATGCTATCACCATTGCTCACTTAGCACTAAGCACACACAGTCTTGCGTTGTGATTTACCTTCGAAATGTAGTTACTCTGACTTCCCAACTTGGTTATAAGGTCCTCAAGGTCTTTATGCCTCCTTGAAGCTCCATTACCTGATGCAGTGACAAATACATCAGGTTAGACGTGCAATGAAGATGTGATGATGACAGTGATGATAATGCTGCTGCTGCTGCTGCTGCTGCTGCTGCTGCTGCTGCTGCTGGTGGTGGTGGTGGTGGTAACAGACAGAATGGAATCAAGACTTTTAAATCATCCTGTCAACTTGAATAAGTACAGAGCAACCACTTACAGAGTTGAAATAACGCACAGGCTTTTTATAATTTTCCAGACATCTTTTAAAGGCAGACTTCTTATGATAGGCAAAATAGGTCTGGGAACATTATTTTCTACTGATGTTTAATTTCCTTCAAATAAACACCCAAATGCTTTTTCCTTTTCTCTATTACTCCTCTTTTATCTTCCCCTTCCCACAATTTTCCTTCCTTTCTTCCATCCTTTTTTCACAGTGCGAAAGGAACTGTGAAGTACAATCATTAAAATATTTTATGTCTTCCAATGATGTTTTTTACTCCTGTGAACTTAGTGTGGCCACATAGCTGAATGTGGACAGTAATCCTCATCAGTATGGCCCTAGACTCTAATGACCTCTTGCCAACTCCTGTGGCAAACTGAAGGTGGCAAAACCACTTTGAAGCTCTGACACTGTATACTTAGGAAGTGAAAGCCACTTGTGTCTCTGAGTCACAACACAGAACAGAACAGTCAAACAAAAACTATTCTCATTGCTTGAACAAGAATCAAATCTCTATTGTAGACATTGAATTAGAGGATTTATTGTAGTAGCTAAATCTTCACTCATAGACCAAGCTCATGCCCAGAATCAATATCATGTGTTTTGTCAAATGTCAACACTTTCAACTGACTTTTTTTAAATTTTTTTATTTTTTTAAACTGACATTTAAGCTGCACATTTTTACCAAGAAATATATTTTTACCAAGAAATATACTTTTTACCAGGAAATATATTTCTAACATACTCTCTTAATAGTAACTCATTAGTGAATTTGTTTAAATTTTTCTCAGTCAGATTCTATATAATGTATATTTAGAACAACATTTCATTACTCATATAAAACTGATGTCTCTAATCTGTTTCTGCAACATATTTTCCATCAAGTCCCCAATAGGATCTCCAAAACAACTTGTGTATATTTCACCCTCTGGACCTGTTACCTCTTCTTATTCTATCTAAACTCATTCAGTCACTTCAAAAAATTGTGAGGACCTATTATTATGTGCCAGACAGACCTATATCCTGAGATGCCAAGACAAGTAGAGCAAACACAATCAGAGTAAAATCCTTCCTAGTGTGTTCTAGTAGTGGAGGTATGAAAAGTAAGGTAAAGGACAAAATAAAAAGACCGCGATATCTTTACAAAGGTGGGGACTACTTCTCTGGACTTTGAGAGATGAGTGGCTCTTCACGAGGCACAGGAAGAAAAAATTAAAACAGACTTTGGGAGTATGACAGTGGAACCCTTGTATCCTGCTGGGATGTCCATCTTAAGGCTAAGGATCTCAATAGCATGGAGCAATGATGTGTGAGCGATCACCTTAGGTTCAGGACTGACGAGCAAAAGAGTGACTTGTGAGGATTTGTTCAGGTCTGACTGTTCTACATTTTACATTTTGATTCCAATGTTCATGTGGGACACCTAGCTCAGCTGAAGGGATCCTTGCCATCTCACAGAGAGAACTGGCCCAGTCTTATGCATGTAAGCTTGTCTCAGGAAAGGTAGCTTGGCTTCCTCAAGGTAGTTAGATGTCCCGAGCTTCTGGTGTGAGCTCTCCATTATTCATACCCTGTTAATCTCTGCTGTGGTCCTTCTTGGATTACATTGTGACCCAGAGGATTCCACTTCCAACCATGTTGGAACAAGTGGTCAATCTTTCTGCTTTTGAATGCTGACTACACATGACTGCTTTTTTTTTTTTAAATCTTTGACTTATCCTTATCCAAACAGGACTGATGCCTCTTCTCACTGCTCATCTAAGTGTACAATATCATTTTTCCTTTCAGTTTGGAGCACAATATTTTTTAATAAGCGAAATTAGCTTGGTAAAGTTGGTGATTTACAAAAGGTAATAATAGAAAAGAAATTCAAGGGCTAGATTATGAAAAGTGCTGTTAGTAATTTAGATCTAGTCTTATTTAGTCACAGAAGAATTTAAGACATGATGCCATGTAATTAAAGTATACTTGAATACATAAGTACATATGGATGTGTTATCCTGGTTTATGATAGTATAAGGAAATACTCTAGGAAGACTACCTTCATAAGGAAAAGCTGGTTACTTAAGGTTATAGTTATAGAGGTGCAAGTTTAGGGGACTCATTTGGTGATGACCTTCTTCATGGCAGAGTTCCAGTGTGGCACATAGCATCAAAAGGGGACTTATTAGAGTAGTTTACAGGCTGTTGTACGGGTAGTCCAGTAATGCCTGTCTTCCAATGGAGAGGCAAAGAATCTGGTAGTTGTTCAGTGCATGACACTAGATGTCCAATAGCCCCATTATGCTACTAAGTTTCTAGATAATTCCTTAGAGAGCTTCTGGTCTTCAGTCTACATTGGAATCCTGAAGATGTAGGTTCTAATACCAACAAAGGAGTGCCTCAGCAACAAAGTAGATGGGCTTGCCAGTAAGAGGAAGGGCAAGCAGGCAAAATGCAAAAACTTCCTTTTCTTTTTTTCCCATGTTGTTTTATGGTCTGACACCAGAAAGCCTATCATAGATTTAGAGTGGTTCTCCTACAATAAATGGCCCGCACAAGGAAGTCTCTCTCAAACATGTCTACCTGTGTGTTTTTTAGTTGATAACAAATTTCGCCAAGTTGCCAACCAAGATGGTAATGAACAGAGAGTACAAATGCCTGTCTGTGTGATCCTCTTCATTTTCTTATAAAGCCATGAAGATACAATAATTGGTACTGAACCCTAGTGACTTTCTTTACACCCAATCACTTTCCAGTGTCCTCAGTTAAGAAGACCAATTTGGGATCCAGCTTCTACTCTCTTTATATCACTCATCTATGTCTTTGGGAAGTAAATTCCCACATGAGACTTTTTAAAGGAGAGACACAAGACCATAGCTAGAGTATACATGACATAGTCACAGCGTATACATACATGAATGTGTAAACATACACACAGAGAAACATACACCCATGCATACACATACACACAAATGTTCATAGTAAAAAATTTACATAAAGCAAAGCAGTTAAAAAGCTCTTCTAAGATCTTCAGAAATTATAAAATTGGTGATCATAGCATAGAGAACAGCTCTATGATACCGAGATAGTAAAATACAATAAATGTATTGTTTTCAAGTTTATAGAGAAAGGGCCCTAGAATGACTCTAGGTTATATTCCTTGAAGAAGATAATATAGCACCATTGTGAATTGATAGAATAGCTAAATTTTGGGAGAGTACAGGTGAGAGAGAAGAAGGTGATGAATTTATTTTGCTATCCCAAATGTGAATGTTTTTAGACTTAAAAGTTTAATGTTTTTGCATAACTGATGGTTTGGTAGGAGGAGGGGGCTTAGAAGCATTGGCGTGTAGAGGTGCTGTTCTAAACCACAACTGCTAAATTGAACCAAGTGGTAGAGAGCAGTACTGGAAATCATCCAAAAACAGAATCCTGAGAAAAGGGGATAAACTGGACCAATGGAGTGAGAAGAATGACATCAGCGCATCTATCAAACACAATCAGGTGGCTTTATCTCACCGCACTTGTTCTCGGAGGAGAGGAGTGGACCACACACCATTAAAAATGTCAGAAAACTCAAGTTGGTATGAGAAAACATGAAAGAAAATCCAAAGGCAGACTGTAATTTCTGATGATTCCACAGTCAGACAACTACCTTTGTTTCCACTTATTGCCTTTAGTTTCGTAAGAAGTAGTTTCAGCATTTGGCAGGTAAGCCTACACAAGGATATAACATTCAGGTTGTGTTTTCCTCAATCCCAATGAGAAAAATAAGATTATTATTCACCATCAACCCCAGCACTGGCTGGTCATCATGAAGTCACATGCTCATTTTATCATTGAGGCCAGGGAAATACTAGGTTGTAATTGGCTAGCCTGGATACGTGACAAATTTTCACCCTGTGAGGCATCTGATGAAGGCCAAATGACCAGTACCAAACAAAAGAAAGTATCATCTTTCTGGGAGTTGTTATTGAAAATATGGAAGCTGATAATAAGAGGGTAAATAAGAATTATATACAGCTGGATTTTGTATGTATTTATTTATTTGGAGAGAGAGACACATACACACAGAGAGAAACAGAAAGACCGAGAGCAAGCACCATACTATGGTGTGTATGCGTAAGCCAAAGGACAACTATTTGGGGAGTTGGTTCTCTCTTTGCCTTGTTTTGAGGATGGGTCTTTCTTGGTTTTCCCACTGAGTTGCATATTCCAGGCTAGTTGGCTGAGCCAACTCTCCTTGTTACCCCAAGGCTGGGTTGTGCATGCAATTGACATGTAATAAATGTACGATTTTACTGGTGAGGAGCTTAGTTAGCTTACTTTGCTTTCAGCATTGAAAGACAACAAAACATGCAATTATGAAGATAGGTGAGCTTTTTTTTTTTCATGGTAAGAAGAAATGAGGAAGGAAAAGGAAGTGCCACTGTGCATTTCCATTGGTATCGTGACTCGGAGGAAGAGAGACTTGGGAGCAGGTTAGAGATCAAGTATTGCAGAAATGCTAAGAGAAATGGGGAGCAGTTTCAGGTCATCCTCCCGGTACAGAGGAAATTTGAAGGTGAGTAGTGATAGGGGCTCCCATGCTGTGAAAGCCACCTAAGTTCTGAGTCATCTGGATGATGCAAATACCAGCTTGGCTGTATAAATCAAGCCTATCGTTAGAAGAAAAGTTTTGACATTTGCTAAATCACCTCCAAAAACTTGCTGTGGTTGTTAAGAAGAGCCTCCAAAGTGTTGTCCTTCTAAAGCTAAATGTCAAACTCCCCTGAAGATCTGCTCACACCTACAGATAGGGTTGGGAGGGGATACTGTGCAAATTAGAGGCAATAAACTTTTCAGACATCTTCATCTCAGCAACTGCTCAGAGACATCTCCTTAAATCCTTGGCACCTTTTCCTCCTATGTTTTGGTAATCCACTTCTTTAATGGAATGCTTATAGCACATTTGAAGATGAAATTGCAGCACTAGAAGCTATTTATACACACTAAAAACTGACCCAAACTTACGTGTTATGTACACAGTGTAGCCTTGGGTGTTTTAGTGGGGTAGTCTAACAAAACAAATACACTGACATTACTTAAGTAACTTTCTAGAGTTTCTGTTCTTGAACAGGGCACTCCAGCACACAGCCAAAGAAAACTTACTCAGAACTCAAATGTAAGTTAGGTATGGCAGCACCTCACTGTCAATCCAGTACTTGGAACGTAGAGGCAGGAGGATTCTGTGTTCAAGGCTAGTCTGACTACACAGTCAGGCCCTGCCCCTAGACAAACAATGAAACTAACAAGAAGAGGAAAAACAAAACAAGCACACAAAATAACAAAATAAACAGACAAACAAATAAAGCTCCCCTAAACAAGGCAGAAATGAGAAGTTATATGTGTGTATATTTTCAGGAGCCTGCTAATTTATTACTAAACTGTACCAGCTTTTGAGAGGAGAGAAAACAGAGACTGAGTGGATCAGTTAAAATATTTTCAAGTCAATAATTCTGAAGGAACGTTTGGCTATTTGAACATTTGAGTCAAAATATATCAGTTTTATGGTGAGTTGAATATTTGTAAATGATAGATTAAACTGTATGTCTTAGTTACGGTTAATATTGCTGTGAAGAGACACCATGACCACAGCAATTCTGATAAAGAAAAACTTATAATAGGGGTTAGCTTACAGTTTAGAGGTTCAGCCCATAATGGCGGGACAGGGCAGCATGCAGGTAAATATGGTGCTGGAGATAGAGATAAGAGTTCCACACCTTGATCCACAGGTGGCAGAAGGAGACTGCATCACTGGCCATAGCTGGCATATATGAGACCTCAAAGCCCACTCCCACAATGACACACTTCCTCCAACAGGGCCACACCTCCTTCAACAGGGTCACACCTTCTAACACTGACACTCCTTATGGGCCAAGCATTCAACCACCACACTGCACCACACTGTAATTACGTACACATACATAGACCATGACATATTCTAGTGAAGAAGCTTATAAAAACGCCTGGAGAACTGCCCCAAACTAACAGTTTCACCGAATTCTTGCACTTAAATGATGGCTTCCATTATTTTCCCAACAGCTGGGAACTGAAACAGTAAGAATCTTGTGCTTTCTAAGGAGTTGGGGTAGTCAGTTGATTGGAAATGCTGGAAAAATTAAAAAATATTTAAAAAGAAAGAAGTGATGCTAAGGATCCCAAATATTCAATACCTGCAAGTTCACCATATGCAGTTCAATAGGAAAAAAGAAAACACATTATTATTGTGATTAAATATTTTTGAAGATGCAGAATAGCTCAACTGTCTCGTGGTCTTACTAAATTTGAAAAGACAAAGCCAAGAAATCTTCCTTTTCTAACCTCTTTTATGAGAATCATGATCTACATTTGGACACCTAGCTTAAAAAAATCATTTCTGTTTGTATAGTGAGAGACTATTCTGGATACACAGATACACACACACACACACACACACACACACACACATACATGCACAAATGTGCACTCTTGGGAGAAATGTGCAGGTTTAATTCGTAGACATCTCTGAAACACTTTTTGTTTAAATAGTAGTTTAAGTTCTGTATAGGATGCAAAGCATTTGTGCATAAGCATGCCTTCATATCCTTTAATTTTTCATTCTTTCTGTTTCTTAAAAAGTATAACATCTGACAGGAAAAAATGTCTTCCTAACTTCTCAAGGGCCTACTTCTATGATCTGGAAGCTTATAATTCAGATGTAGTAGTATTATTCAAAAGTGTCTGCCTTCAACATCATCCATTATGTTACATAATTAATATAAGCTAATGTTTTTTAATGTTATCTTCAAATGTGTGTAGCTTCCATGGGGAGAGCATGCAAGTTTCTGAATATGGACTGCAGTGATTTGAACTGGGACCGTGACAAGCTGTAAGGAAAGCAAGTGCAGTATGAGATACACTGGAAGACAGGCTCCATCCACCATGGAAACACCACAATGACCCTTGGTGAAATTAGCATGGTTAATTTAGACCTCTGCTTCCATTTAGACCAATCTACTCTTGCCATCTTATCTTTGATACAATGGCAATTTTTGACAACAGAGTTTGTTTGCCTTCCTTCCATTTTCCAATTTCTCCCCAAATATCCCTTTTTAAAAGATGGAAAGGGGAAGGGAGAGGAAGAGATAGATAGACAGAGATGGGGGAGGGAGGGAGGGAGAGAGGGAGGGA
>PVIU01010800.1:0-68171 GCA_004026605.1 Ondatra zibethicus | reverse complement strand
GGGGGGGGGGGTGGTGAGGGGGTTGTGGAGGGTAGGGTGGTAGAGGGTACGGTGGGGACCACAAGGAGGTTCCCACCAGCTTACCTGCGTGCTTCTGCCCTAGTTGGTATTTCTTCGGGCCACCGGGAATAAACGTTTGGTCAAGAGGGTCTTGCCCGTGGCGCAGGTGCTGCTGTTTGACCAGAACAACCCCCACATACTGCTGAAGGATGGGTGAGAAGATGGGGCCCTTGAAGAGGTCTGAGAGCCCCCAGACAAGGGGCGGGACCAAGAGGCACCCTAAGGATAGCCTGGGATGCAGATGCATGGTTGCTCTGCATGGAGCAAAGCTCAAAGGAAGAATGTGGTGCGGCTGGTCATCAGGGAGGAGGGGACTATGATGAGAGGGTGCAGGGGAATTATGAGGAGGAAGTGGGAAAGGGAGCTTAGAGGAGGGAGCCTTACTCGTAAAAGCCCTAAAGAGGACCAGCGACTAGGCCTTCAGTAACCAACAGACTCCAGCAATGGCCGAAGGCTGCAGTTTCAGCAAGAGTGAGGTTAAGGCAAAAGAATTTGCAGTTCAAGGCTACTCTGGGTTACTGGGGGACGGGGTTTCCAAGCACCTGCAGAGGGTGGAACCAGAAAAACACATGGCGGTTGGTTGGGGTGGAAGCAAGGCAAGGGACCTAACTGGGCTGAGTGGAGAAGACGTTCAGTAGAGAGCCCTGGGGAACTGATGCTGGAGGACGCCAGCTCTCGTCCGAGAGACAGCCAGCAGAGTGTGTTCAGAGAGTGCTGAACACAAGGGACTGAGCGGAGTTTGCTATAAGCCAGGATAAATTTAGGGAACCAGCAAAGAAGTGGGGAAATAAAGGTCTGGAGAACGCTCCTGATATTCCAGAGGTATCAGCATCTATCTCCCCTTGTATGCCCACCTCCCACTGCTGCCCAGGAGCCGCAGGATGCTCGCCTTCTCCAACATCTGCCCTTTTAAGGTGATGCGTCTACGTGACCTGCCCAAAACACAGCATCTTGCACGTCAGGAGATCTACCATGCTCCACCACCTCTGGTCTCCGAGTCCCAAGGCTTCCACAATAATAAGACACTTGCTGTATATCAAGGACTTGTCTACTACCTGCTGTGGCTTCACTCCAAGTATGACAAGGTGGGAGCCTGGAGGAGTGAGCTTGACGGGATAGTGTAGCCAGAGTAGAGCCTGAAGCTCAAACACACAGAGGGTGAAGGGGCAGAAGCAAAAGGTTTGAGCTGGACTTCAGAGTGGTTCTTAGGGGTGAGGCCCTTAGATTAAAAGCCAAGAAGCCAGGTTTAGGTTACACATGCTGGCTCATGCCTATAATCTCAGCACTTGGGAGGTGGAGGCAGAAAGATCAGAGATCAGGAGTTCAAGACTAGCCTTGACTACATGAGACCCTGCCATTAAAAAAAAAGTGTTGGACGGAGGTGGCGCACGCCTTTAATCCCAGCACTCTGAAGGCAGAGGCAGGCTGATCTCTGTGAGTTTGAGACCAGCCTGGTCTACAAGAGCTAGTTCCAGGACAGGCTCCAAAGCCACAGAGAAACCCTGTCTCAAAACAAAACAAAAAAAAGTGTTGTATGTGTGTGTGAATGTGTGTGGGGGAGGGCTGATGTGATGTTGCAGTCCCTTATCCAAGCACTCTAGAGGCAGAGGCAGACAGAACTCTTGAGTTTGTGGTCAGCCTGGTCTACATAGTGAGTTTGAGAACAGCCAAGGCTACGTAGTGAGAACCCTGTATCAATAAAATAAAATTAATAAAAGAAACAACAACAGCAACAAAAAACCTGAAACCAACCAGACATAAACAAAACAAGGGACTGGGGAGATGATGCACAAACCCTGAAGACCTGAGTACGAATCACAGAACTCACAGAAAACACTGTGTGTGAGGGTGGGGTTGGTCTGTAATCCTGGCTCTGGGGAGGCAGAGACAGACTTGAACAGTGAGACTCACTGGCCAGCTAGTCTAGTCTGATCAGACCACGGTTCAGTGAAAACTTCCTGGGCTGCTTCTTTGGAAACACAAGCAAGGTTTCTGGCCTCGAGACAAGCTCGCACCGACACAGGAAGCCGGGTATTGGGGCGGGCTGGGGTTCAGCTCCTACTCTGAGCTATGAGCCCAACCCAATCCTAGAGCTAGCTGTCTGCCTCCTCCCAGTCGCCTCATGGTGTTTGACCATCCCACAGCCCTACGCGGACCCTGTGCACGATCCCACTTGGCGCTGGTGGGAACACAAAACACAGTACAAGGTAGGTGGACGGGTTGGGAATTGGTGGAGGGACAGCACTGAGACGCTTGCGTCCCATCCAGCGTCCACTGGCTGACCACCTGGCGCTTCCAGGATTACTACTTCTACCTGTCCAGCAACTGGCTGGCATCGGAAGGCATGTACATCGACATGAGCAGCTACCAAAAGCTCTACAACATCTCCAAAGACCACGAGCTGCCCGAGACTGTCTTCCTGGACAAGGGCAACTCGTTTAGCTTCACCGTCTTCCTGTCGTCGCATGGGGACACCTTAAAGCTCAGCGCCAACCCTGGTCTGTGGGCGGGGCCTACTTGGCAACCGAGGGGTGGGGCCTGGAGCCTCTGGGGGTGGGTTGCAGGCTTCAAGCCCCTCCCACTTCCCCTGACAGGCACCGGCTACCAGGTGGATAAGAATTTGGCAGTGGCTGTGGTAGTGGCTGATCCCGACTGCCTTGAGGCATCTGTGAATCAGGAGGTCCTTATTAATCGCAAAGCAGTGCTCTACAAGGTGAGGAGGCCAGGGAGGAGCACGGGTGCTGTCCCTCTGGTCCTCTGCACAGTCAGTGGAAAGACACAGATCTTATTAGCCCCCGCTGAGCCCCAGTTGTCAGGTCTTCCAATGTCTCTGGATCCTAGGGCATTTTTGGATATTCCTTTATTTCAGCCTCTCCTTTCTTTACCTCAGATTACAATCAAGGACAAAAAGGTCTGCTATGATCAGGGCCTCAGTGGATATAACCTCAAGAAGACTTCCTTGATGGTCAAAGTATGGTCCAAGCCTGGGGGAGGGTGTGGGGATGGGACCCTGGCCCTTACGATCCCTAGCATCAGCCACTCCTACCCACAGGTGTTGGGATCCTCTGGAAAATGCTTCCAGACCACATACCTTGGGGCAAGCATGCAAGTACTGGAACTTGGGTACTGCGCCTGGTATTGGGAGTGAAAGGTTGGGTGGAGTTGCCACAGGGCTGGTTCCAGTTGTTGTCCTGGGGACACCACAAATGCATTCCTAGTTTTAATTTCTGTGCATGGTATTTTGCCACGTGTGTGCCTGGTGCCTGCAGAACCAGAATAGAAGAGGGCGTCTGGTCCCTTGGAATGGAACTTACAAATGGTTGTGGACTATCATGTGGGTGCAGCCAGTGTTTTCAACCTCTGAGCCCCTGCATTCATATTTTTCCTTCTCATTTGTTGTTCTAATTCATCCCCCACCCCTTAGGGAGGGTTTTCTGAAATGGACTCCTTCACAGCTCTCTAGGCTGCACACAGCACAGATGCATTTCATCATAAGGAAATGTCTATTGGCTCCTTATCCCAACTGACGCACACGCAGCATGTGGAGAGCCAATCCTGTCACACACTGCTGCACACTGCTGCACACTGCTGTTTTGTCCGTTTCCAGTCCCAGAGATTGAACTGAAACCTTTGAGGATGCTGGGCCAGCACTCTCCCACTAAGATCCGCCCCCAACCCTTACACATTGTTCTTACACATTGTTCCCAGCTAGCCACTGAGGCAGGGGAGGACCTAGAGTCCTTGCTCTCCGACTTCCCTGTCCACCCACCAGCAAACTCACCTTGGGGCTCCTCTTTGCTGTGGAAAAGAGGTGTGATAGGCACAGACTCCTTAGGTGACATGTGTCAGGAACAAGCCTGGCTGAATCAGCGTGAGTAAGGAGGGAAGGGGAGAGACTGCGATTTTCACATCTGGCTGTATGCTAGGAAGAGGTGTGTGTCTTACAGAATGCTATGGGAGGAGGGAAGAAAGTTGAAGTTTAGGGGAGAAAGTAGGTTTTAGGTCTGGTCCTCCTTCCTTACTTCCTTCTTCCATTTCTTTTTCTTTTCTTTTTTCTTCTTTTTCGTTTTTCTTTTTTTTTTTTTTATGTATACAACATTCTGCCTCTATGTATGCCCACACTCCAGAAGAGGGCGCCAATCTCATTACAGATGGTTGTGAACCACCATGTGGTTGCTGGGAATCGAACTCAGGACCTCTGGAAGAGCAGCCAGTGCTCTTAACCACTGAGCCATCTCTCCAGCCCCATCTTTTTCGTTTTTCAAGACAGAGTTTCTCTGTTTAGCTTTGGAGCTTGTCCTCTGTAGATCAGGCTGGCCTCAGAACTCAGAGATATCCTCCTGCCTCTGCCTCCCGAGTGCTGGGATTTAAGGCGTGCACCACCACCTCCCGGCTCTTTCTTTCTTTTTGAGACAGGGTTTCGCTCTGCCACATAGGCTGGCTTCAAACCCATATTGACCCTCACAATCCAGCCTCCTCTGCTGGGCCCGTTTTCTGTGTTGCTGGAGAAGGAGGACAGAGACTTCAACGTGCTCATCATTCCTGTCCAATGAGCTATGTGCCAGCCTTCTGGATCAATTTGGAAGGATTGACAGGAAACTAGGCAGGCATGGTGGCAGCTATGCCTGTACCCCAACACTGAGGAGGCAGGAGCTCAGCCGTAGCCCTCAGCACCTCACTGTGAATTCCAGTCTAGGCCAGTGCTCTGTAGGGTCCAGCGACATGCACGGCCTAGGAACATCTGGGAGAGACAGGGGGCTGTTAACTGAGGTAAGTCCTGGACAGACTGAACTTTAGATGCCCACCAGCTTATGCGTAGGAAGTGACTGGTACAGGCCTGGCACGGGAGATGCTTACTCTGCAGCCACCAAGCTCAGGCCACAATCTTTGGATGTCATGACCTAGCCCCAAATGGGCCTAGAGAGATTCTTCATTCTCAAGACAGTGTCGTGAGGGTTCCCCGACCCATGGTGCCCATTCTGAGCTCGGCTTCCCTCAGGAATTACCTACTCCTCTTGGTGGATTGTAGTCCAAACTCAGACCTCAGAGATGCGAGGGGAAGTCGTGGCTGTACAAGTGCGGGCGTCAGTAGCTGTGCATATTGTTGCTCGCAGTATTTGGAGCCTGACTGTTCCCACCTTTACCACTGTGTGGCTCTGTAGAATGAATAAGGAACTTGGCCATTCTACATCTAGTTTCTCGTTTTTTCTGAGACAGTCTCAAATAGCCCAGGCTTGCAAGGAGCTATCAGGACCTTGAATTCCTGATCCTCCTTGCTCCTTGCCCTCCAAAGGGCTGAGAGTACAGGTACTAGCCAGCACATCAAACTGACCCCGCCCCCCAACAGTGTCCCAGTCTGTAGCACAAGTTAGCCTGAACTCACTCTATAGCCCAGACTGGCCTTAGCCTTACTGCTCTCCTCCTGCGTTGGTTTCCCTCCTGCATGCTGGGTTATAGATGAGCCGCCACAGTCAGCTGTCCCTTACTTTTGTCATCTGATTTTGTTGCTGTTGTTGTTTGAGACAGGGTCTTGCTATATATAACACTAGGGTTTGGGCTAAAATCCCAGATCCTCTTGCCTCACCCTCCTGGGTGCTGGGATAACAAGTATGTGCCATCACACGTTGCTTGCCATCTCTAAAATGCGGGGATATTGCCTAGCATGATGTTACATGCTTTTAATCACAGTGCTCAGGAGGCAGAGGCAGATGGATCTCTGTGAGTTCAAGGCCAACATGATCTATAAAAGTGAGTTCCAGGACAGCCAGCACTACATAGAGAGTTCCTGTCTCAAACAAATAATCATAAATAAATAGCAAAGTGGTGCATATTAATAGTCTGTACTATAAAGGGCTTACACAGCTCACATAGGCTTAATTAAGAAAATATGTTAAGGGGCTGGCGAGATGGCTCAGCGGTTAAGAGCACTGACTGCTCTTCCAAAGGTCCTGAGTTCAATTCCCAGCAACCACATGGTGGCTCACAGCCATCTGTAATGAGATCTGGTGCCCCTTTCTGGTGTGCAGGTGTACATGGAAGGAATGTTGTATACATAATAAATAATAAATCTTTCTTTAAAAAAGAAAATATGTTAAGTTCTTAGAACATTACCCAATGCTTTGTACATAGGAATTGCTACATAAGCCTTGGCATTTATCAGAGATGCTGTCTTTGCTGTGTGTGGTGGGACAGGCCTATAATTCCTGGGTTGAAAGATGGAGAGTTCAGGGATTGCCTGGGCTCTAGAATGTTCTGTCTCAAAAACTAAGGAAACTGGGCCTGGTGGCACACACCTTTAATCCTCCCAGCTCTTGGGAGGCAGAGGCAGGAGGATTTCTGTGAGTTTGAGACCAGTCTGGTCACTGTAGTAATTTCCAGACCAGCCAGGGCTTCACAAAGAGTCCCTGTGTCTCAAGCAACAAGAAAGAACATGAAGTTGAGGGGAGCAGGGAGATGTAGTTGGATCCAGAAGGAGTTGAGGGTGGAAAGGGGAGTGAATACGATCAAAATATAACTTATGAAATTCTAAAGTTTAATAAAATATGTATTAAAAACACTCACAATAAACAAGGATTGGAAACATAGTTTAGTGGCAGTGTGATGCTCAGCACTCCAGGAGGGCCCTAGTACCAACCTTAGCACTACAAAGACAAAGCAGGCAGGCAGGCAGTAAGGACCTGTGACTACACACTGCAGTGTGGCCAATTGCAGTTGGGGGGTTGGCAGTCAGTCTGCTGTGTGCTAGAGGGGAGGTTTTCTCTCTCCTTCATGGGAAGCTGGCCACCCCCCAGCAGGAGGTCTTTTTCCTTCCCAGGGTCATTTGATGGTGCCAGTGTTAATCGGCTGTCCCCCTGGCAAGCGCCTGGCCTTCGACATCACCTACACGATCATGCACTCCCGGGAGTTAAACAAACACTATTTCGACTGTGTGGTGTTGAACTCCGAGATGCCGTGCTTTCTCTTTCGTGATTGTGTGTTCCATCCCTTCTCCCACGTTCACTGCCCTCCTGTCCTGGCCATTTTGCCTTCCCTCCTGCATTCCCTTCACCACAGCCCATCACCTTCTGCTCCTACCCTGAGTTCCCCCCTCCACTTGTTTCCTGCTCCCCTCTGGACAAAGCTAATTTCTTCTTCCCCTCTTCTCCTCCGCAACCCACAGTGTTTCAGCCCTTCTTCTTAGTCCAAGATATGGTGACGGGAGCTTCTGGCAACTTCCTAGGCAGGTGAGGAAAGGCTGGCTGGAGGCTGCTGGTACTTGACAAACGGGATGCGGGGAGATGCAGGGTTCAGGACCCAAGGTGGTCCATGTTTGCCTCTTCATTCTGCAGTTACTTGCTGCTGGTGGTGGGTGGCGGTCCCACAATGGACACCATCAGAGATTACACGGAAGAAGAAATCTACCATTACAACAGTCCGCTGGACAAGTAATCCCTCTGGGGCCCCTGTCCACAGTTGGGTCCGGTCTGCAGGTCTCCCCTCCCACTTCCAGTTAAACAGGGAACTCTTGCTGCTCTTTTTTTTTTTTTTTAATTTATTTATTTATTATGTATACAATGTTCTGTCTGCATGTATGCTGCCCGCCAGAAGAGGGCACCAGATCTCATAGATGGTTGTGAGCCATCATGTGGTTGCTGGGAATTGAACTCAGAACCTCTGGAAGAGCGGCCAGTGCTCTTAACCTCTGAGCCATCTCTCTAGCCCCTCTTGCTGCTCTTGCTGCAAAGCTTACCCACCCACCCAGTGCCCCAGATTAGACCTACAGACAGGCCAAGGCTCCTGCCCCACCCACCAGGGCCCTGCCCTTAGGTGCTGACAACTGTGTTGTGCTCAACCCACCCTGACATTATCGGGGCCTACACAGGACCAATAGCCGCATCTGGACAACAAAGGTTGAAAGAACCACTCCGGACAAGAAGTTCTACATAATGAACTACCAGAGCCCAGGAATTGAGTAAGTCCCAAGAGTTCTGCCCTCCAGGTTTGTTTGTTTGGTTGGTTTGGTTTGGTTTTGGTGCTCTCCTGTCACATAGCCCAGACTGGCCTTCAATTTACCATATAGCTGAGGATTACCTTGTTCTCATTCTCCCATTTCTGTCTCCTGAATTCTGGGATTACAGGTGTGCACCCCCACACTGCTTTATGGGGTGCTAGGCTTGGTGAATGCCAGGCAAGCATTCTACCAACTGAGCTACTTCCCCAGCACCCTGTTGGTTTGGTTTGGCTTTACACAGAGTCTCACTATGTAGCTCTGCCTTGTCTCAAAATGATAATTGTTCTACTCTGCTTTCTGGAAATTGGGCCATGCTCTTTGCACAAGCCCCCTGGCTCCCCTGTGGCCCAGTGTGGCCTCTGAGGAGCTTCCCAGGAGTCACACTGATTGTGTTTCCCAAGGAGGGCAAGCCTTTGTATGTGTGTAGTGAGGCTCTGCTGGAAGCGTGGGTGCCATATTCTGTCTTCAGGCCTTGCCTCCCACTCTCCTTTTTCAGCAGGGTTAACAGCCCTTTCTTTCCAGAGGGGCAGTCGACTCCTCTGGACTCGCCCACACCTTTCCCAGGCTGAGCCTTCGCTGGCACCGCCCACCCTTCTCTGACCCCCACCCCACCCCCCACCTGCATATCACCTTACATTTCCTTCTGACCATTCTAAGCTGTTACTCCCTCTTGAAGGGCCTCTCTCCCCTTTTACACAGCTCTTTAATAGACACAATATAACTTTTTTTAAAGTGAAGATGGGACAAACTAATGCATGGTCAGCATTTATTGCCAGTTAAATGGAGATGTTACTGAATGAGTAAAGCTCTAGAGGAGTTCGCTAGCACGTAAGGGCTTGATAACCATTTTTTTTAAAAAAATATTTATTTATTTATTATGTATATAATATTCTGTCTGCGTGTATGCCTGCAGGCCAGAAGAGGGCACCAGATCCCATTACAGATGGTTGTGAGCCACCATGTGGTTGCTGAGAATTGAACTCAGGACCTTTGGAAGAGCAGGCAATGCTCTTAACCACTGAGCCATCTCTCCAGCCCATTGATAACCATTTTTGATTCAATGAAAAGAAAGCCATGATACCACAAGGCGGCAAATGAACAAATTAGCCAACCGCACCCAAGTTTGTCCTTAGTTCAGGTTTATTGAACAATAACCAAGAGGGAATAAGAGAAGAGACATGAGTTTGTGCCTAGCTTGTGTTCAGACCCTGCTTGTGGAATGGAGGAATGAAGGCAGCTCATAGTAGGCACCCAGCCCAGCAGGTGGCTGAATTGGCAGGTGGAGGCAATGAGGTATCAGGCAGTTAGGGAACAGCCTGTTCCATTGACAGGTGCTCAGACAGCATCCCTGTTTGGGTGGACTGAGTAGGCAGGAGAAGGCGGAGACTATAGACGGGGTGTTGCTCAGTGGGTGAGCTCTGGCTTCCTTTAGCAGTGAAAGGGTTGAGGCAGCAACTTAGTGGGAGAACCCTTGCCTGGAATGCACTCTGGAAGGGCGGACAGTGGGGCGTGGCCCTGCAGTAGAGTGCTCGCCTAGCTCAGTGCTGCTTGGAGAAGGTGGAGATTGTACTCAGTTGGTGCTTACCGGAAGTGAAGTGTTGCAGCTGCCTATACTTGGACTCCTAGGTGGCTGTGTTTAGAGAACTCTCCGTGCCATGACATCACTCCCCAAAGCATCTTTGCACCTGAATTCTTCCTCAAGTTGTTGGTGAGCAATAGGTAAGCCAGGCATGTAGTCCGGGTGTGTTTGGGGGGCGGGGGTTGAGACTGTTCCATGGGATGATGCAACACAACTTAACCCAATTCTGGATTCCATTCCCTCATCAGAGGAGTAGACACCAGCACATACTGTGACTACCAGCTCATCTTTATACTGCACATACATGGGCTACCACTCAGCGGCAAGCGGTCCCTCTTCATCGTCATTGTGAGTGGTAGTCAAAGGCTTCTCTGTTGGGTGGGAGGGTTCATCCTACACTGTACACCCATGACAGCTGTACCGTGCTCACAGGTGTCCAGCAGTCTGTTTGTGGGCCTGGTGGTCTTCTACATCCTGTTCTGCCTCGTCTGGCCCCACATAGTGGAGGCCTGGGCCTCGTTACGCTGGAAGATTAACAACATCATGGCCTCAGAATCCTACTACACGTATGTCACCTCCAATCCGGGCTTCAGCTTCCATTCTCGGAGTGGCTCAGAGGAAAGTTCCAGGGCTCCCTCCAAAGCAGGTTCCAAAGAGGACAATGTAGCCAGGAAGTGAGAAGTGGCCTGAGCCTCTAGTCTGTGCCTTGCCCCACACACCCTTAGGCCTCTCCTGCTGGGAATGCAGCCGCCATCCACCCAGGACTTCCTGGTTTGCTAGAATGACCCTCTCTTGTCCAGACCCAAATAAAGCATCATTTGAAAATCAGCCCTAGTCTTTCGGAAGGTTCATGTGTTGCTTGGTTTGTACCAGTACAGCTGCAGTTACCATTAAAAGACCAGAATCTATGTTTTCAAGATGGCACAGTAGATGAAGGAGCTTAGTACAAAGGCTGACAGCCTGGGTTTCATCCTGGGACTCATATGGTGTAAAGAGACAACTGAGTCCCTGAAGCCATCCTCTGACCTCAGTGAGCACAGGGGTGTGTCCACACACACAAGTGTAACACACATGTGCAGACACACAGATCTAATTTTCGAAGTTAGGATAGGTACACGTTTTGATCTCAGCAGAGGAGGCAGGAACAGGTGGAGCTCTGAGTGTGGGACCAGCCTGGTCTACATAGCCAGGCCAACCATTTGTGCATAGATCCTGTCTCTAACAAAACAAAACAAAATCCCCTCAGAACAAACAAGACAGCACTAGCTAGTATGGTGACTCAAACTGTCGTCTGACCACTTAGGTGCCCAAGGAAGCAGAAACAGTCTGAGTTAGAGACCAAGTGACTTCCACTTGCTTGAACTACAAAAGACAGATCCTTAAATGATTTAAAAATTCAAGCATGTTCCCAGTGCTGGTGCTGGGAGGCAGTTGTAAAGCTTCAAATTCCAAGCCAGGTAGAGGTGGCGCATGCCTTTAATCCCAACACTCAGTAGGCAGAGACAGGCAGATCTCTGTGAGTTCAAGACCAACCTGGTCTACAGAGCGAGTTCCAGGATAGCCGGGGCTGCTATAGAGAGAAATCCTGTCTCAAAAAGTAAAAGAAAAAAATTCAAATTTCCACTGTGTTTGATTTTGCTGAGAAACTCTTCAGGACAGCTATAGAAGGACAGGCAGTTATGGCTGCCACCATTCCAGTTGGCTATACTCAGGTCAAGCTGAATGCCCGTACCAGCAGCAACTCAGCCCCTCTCACGCCACAGGGTCCTCTACTCTCTAGTTCTGTCTCCGATTGCTCCATTGTGTTCTGATAATTTGGTTCCCTAGTTGTAACAGCCAGTATATATTTTGAGTGCCAGTGTCTGTCAAGTGGTTTATGGGCAATGAAAGGATTTTTTATTTTTATTTTTTGTTTTACATACAAACAACAGTTTCCCCTCACTCCTCTCCTCCTATTCTCTCCCCCCACCTCCCTTCAATCCTGCCCGCCGCACAATCCACTCCTCAGAAAGGGTAAGGCCTCCCAACAAAGCCTGGCATATCAAGTTGAAGCAGAACCGGGCTCCTCCCTACTGAATCAAAGCTGAGCAAGGCATCTCACCATAGGGAATGTGTTCCAAAAAGCCAGCTCTTAATTATTTATTTAACTTTATTTTATGTGTATTGGTGTGAAGGTGTCTGATCCCCTGGAATTGGACTTACAGGCAGTTGTGAGCCGTGGTGTGGACGCTGGGAACTGAACCCCAGTTCTGTGGAAGAACCAGGGCTCTTAACCTGTGCTTGAGTGTTCTACACAGAAGTGGTAATTTATGATGAGGCTTTTGTGGTTGATTTTTTTTTTTTGGTTTTTAGAGACCGGTTTTTGCTGTAATTGTAGTTTTAGAGCCTGTCTTGGAACTAGCTCTTGTAGACCAGGTTGGCTTTGAACTCACAGAGATCCGCCTGCCTCTGCCTCCCAAGTGCTGGGATTAAAGGCGTGTGCCACCACCGCCTGACTGTGGTTGATTTTTTATTTTTTTCATTACTCATTTGTTTATGTGTGTTGGAGGAGGCACACATGCGACAGCATGCATGTGGGGGTCAGAGAACAACTCCACAACTCCGTCAAAGATTCTCTCCTACCATGTAAGTCCCAAAATTCCAACTCAAGCTATCATACTCAGCGGCAGCATAGTTACCACATGAGCCATCCCGATAGACCCACACCCTTCCTTCCTTCTCTTCTTCTTCTTCTTCTTCTTCTTCTTCTTCTTCTTCTTCTTCTTCTTCTTCTTCTTCTTCTTCTTCTTCTTCTTCTTCCTTTTCCTCCTCTTCTTCTTCTTACTCCTTCTACTTCTTTTTAGGTCTCTGTGCCTGGCTTTTGCTATTTTCTCCAACCTCCCTCTTTCTTTCTTTTCATTTTGTTATTGTAAAAACTGATTTTTTATGTGTATGTGTGAGTGCCTGAATATATATCCATGCATCATGGGTGCCTGGTGCCAATGGAGACAAAAAAATGATACGAGATCCCTTAGAACCGGAATTACAAGCAGCTGTGAGCTGACATACAGGAAATGGAAACCAAAACCTGGGTTCTCTACTAGAGCAGCAAGTGGTCTTAGTGGCTGAGTGTGTCTCCAGTGCCTCCACTTCCTTCCCTCCTTCCTTTCCTCCTTCCTTGCGTCCTTCCCTCCTTTCTTTCTTCCTCCCTCCCTCCCTCCTTCCTTCCTTCCTTCTTTCCTTCCTTCCTTCCTCCATCTCTCTCTCCCTTCCTTCCTTCCTTCCTTCCTTCCTTCCTTCCTTTCTTCCTTCCTTCTGTCACCTCTCTCTCTCTGGTTGGCCTTGAACTGGTTGTGTAACTGAAGGATGACATTCAAACCCTGATCCTTCCTTCTCCCTCCATCTCCCAAAGCCTGAGATTATAGCTTTGCCTACCATACTCTACTTGGTGTTGTTAGCAAAGGCTTCAGGTTTGACCCTGCAGTGTGTGCAGAACTCTGACTCTGTTTCTCTGCTGTGTACCCTCTGACTGTGGACTCTGACTTCAAGACTTCCATCTTCACACACTGGGGCTACAATGTCCCATGTCATATTGTCCAGAGCACGAAGGGATGAGGGTTCTACAATTTCTGCCAAAAGTCATATTGTCACTCTGATTGTATGGATTTGGGTCACAAGGTCAACACTGTATCCATTACAGGGAAGTGGCAGGCATAGGAGCCAGTTGCTAGTTTAAGTCAGTCAGATCCCATTCCTGATGCCTGGGTGACCAGTCTCAGCCTGATGTTTACTGGTGTGGGCAATAGCCATTCTGAAGAGACTGTCTAAAAGGCAAAAAGATGGGAAGCAAAGCCGGGTGGTGGTGGCGCACGCCTTTATTCCCAGCACTCGGGAGGCAGAGGCAGGCAGATCTCTGTGAGTTCAAGGCCAGCCTGGTCTACAAGAGCTAGTTCCAGGACAGGATCTAAAACTACAGTGAAACCCTGTGTCGAAAAACCAAAAAAAAAAAAAGGGAAGCAGTGTGATGGTCGGCAGGTAATCCCAGCCAGCACGAGGCAGAGGAGGCACACCCCACACCCTGGAAATAATGTATTAAAGGGCTATTTTGGTAGTGTTTCAGGATTTGGTGGGTGGGTATTTACGTACCAATGGAGGAAGTGGATGTTGAGATAAAAATTGGGAAATTCCAGTTGGTAAAGGCACTGGTTGCCAAGCCTGACAACCTGGGTTTGATCCCCAGAACCTGCATGATGGAAGGAGAGAACCATCTCACTTAATTTGTCCTGTGATACTAGTGTTGTGGCAAGCTCCCTCCTTACAATACATAAGTTAATGGTTTTTTTCCATATTCTTTTATTTTTTTCCATTCAAAAAAATATTTTTACATTTCATAAGTTAATGATTTAAAGAACATCTCTGGAGCAGCTGGGGCTATACAGAGAAGCCCTGTCTCGAAAACCAAAATAAATAAGTATTAAAAGCAAGCACTTGAGTCCTCTTCCTTTTGGCATTGAAAGCCATAGCCCTGGATGATTTTTGTAAATAGTTCATGTATTTATGTTTAAGTTGTTTATGTATACATTTGAATAAATGTATGGAAGGCCTCTAGAAATGTCAGGGCGCTCTACCCATGTAGTCTCAAGGACATGACTATCTAAAAAAGATAGCCAGACAGTGGTGGTGCACGCCTTTAATCCATCCCAGCACTCTGGAGGCAGAGGCAGGCAGATCTCTGAACTCAGGGCCAGCCTGGTCTACAGAGCTAGTCCCTGACATCCAGGGCTGCACAGATTAACCCTGTCTCAAAAAACTAAAAATAAATAAATGCATGAACAGGAGGACATCAATGCACACGTCAACACGGAAGCAGAGATCTCGCTTGGCCCATCCCTAGACACAACCATAGGCACCTAAGGGCTGCAGAGGACATTGGCAATGGTTTTCCTCAGGGAAAAGCCCCTCCTTTTGCTATCCAATACCACGTGGTCAGCCTTGAATTCATATGCAGACAGGTAGCATTAAATGGATTGAGCAGGCTGTGAATTTGGTGGGGATTTATATTTTATGGGAAGGGTTAGAGAGAAGAAAGGGAAAAAGAAATGATGTGATATTTTAACATTCCTTTATGAGCCAGGCGGTGGTGGTGCACGCCTTTAGTCCCAGCACTGGGGAGGCAGAGGCAGGTGGATCTCTGTGAGTTCAAGCCCAGCCTGGTCTACAAGAGCTAGTTCCAGGACAGGCACCAAAGTGACAGAGAAACCCTGTCTCGAAAAACAAAAAAACATTCCTTTATGTATGAATGTTTTCCCTACATGTATGAGTACCATGCATGCCTGCTGCTTTCAGAGATCAGAGAGAACATCGAATCCCCTGTGGAGTTACAGAGTTACTACCACAAGGGTGCTGGGAATCCAACTCAAGTTCTCTGCAGAAGCAGCAAGTGCTCTTGATCCCTGAGCCATCCCTCCAGACTGTAGTAATTATATATATACTTAGGTATATATATACCACTGTAGGGGACCATGTATTTTATATATAATATTTTGGTTTTTTTGAGATAGGGTTTCTCTATGTAACCCTGACTGTCCTAGAGCTTTTGGCCTACACCAAATTGGCCTCAGACTCTGCCTTTTAAGTGCTGGAATTAAAGACCTGAACCATTATGCTGGCTTCCATAATTCTATTTTAATTTCAAAAGTAAGAAAAACCTTCAATGTGGAAGAATGAGCGACCTGTCTTTAAATCCCACCTGCTAGTCCTCTCAAAGTTTATGTCGTGACGCTTGACAATTTTCCATATGGCTCCACATCGCCACCTCTTGGCTTAGAGGCGGTACGCTTAAGAGGGAAATTTCACATACTGAGGCAAGGGCGGCCATATTGACTACGGGAATGGGCGGGGCATTGTGGACGTCATTTTCAGTTAGGGCAAACCGACTTCCGTTCACCATCTTGAGTGACAGCGGAGGCGGTGCTCTGTCATGTTCATTAAGGGCCGGGCCGGGAAGGCGCCTGGGGGAGAGCGGCGCTCCATCCGCGGCGGGCAGAAGCTGGCGGTCGTAGCTCCGCCTCCAGCTCTGGGCTCCACCTCTCGGCCTCATTTCCGTCGGGAGAGCGTTTCTCGGCGTCGCTGCCGTAAATCAGGTCGGCAGTTTGTCGCATCACGGAAGATGGCGGCGGCGACGGCTGCGGTGAACGGGACGACTGGCGTCTCGAGCTCGGGGCCCGCGGCCACTTCGGGCGCGATCTTGCAGGCAGCGGCCGGCATGTACGAGCAGCTCAAGGACGAGTGGAACCGGAAGAGCCCAAATCTTAGTAAATGTGGAGAAGAGCTGGGCCGTCTGAAGGTAGGGGTCGGCGGGCCCTCGATGCCTTGGTGCCGGAGTGACGGTGACGGGAGCTCAGGGCCGGTAGAGCAGGCGGAGGAAGGGAAAGAGCGAGGTTCGGAACAGCAGAAGGTGGGCCTGGGGGGGTCCGAAGTGAGGCGACTGGAACAGACCAAACGCGGCCCTTGCAGTGGCGGGAAGGGAGTGATGGAAAGATTGTTTGGCGGAATCTTAGGAGATGCTTACAGTTTTGAGGTTTGGGGGGACAGGAGTGGGATCAGACACAACCGAAGGTAGGACGAGGGGATGGTGAAAGAATGAGGTAGAGATGATGGCCTGTTAGGGTGTTTGTGTTAAAGGCCAAGGCTAGGGAAGCCGTGGGCGAGCAGAGGGTTAAGGATGAGTCTGTCTGTGGCCGTAGCGAACCCAGAAGAGCCTGAGATTCGGTTGTAAATACATTTGATGTATGCAAGGCCAGCCTGGTCTCTTAATAATAGTAAGTTCAAGACGGCTAGAATGACCCAGAGAGACCTCATCTCAAAAACAATAATTATTATTAATAAATAAGCAAACAACAGCAACAAAATGTGTTTTAGGTCTCTAAGTTTACTAAGGAGTGGTGTCTGGTTTGGGCTGGACTGGGAGAAGGGGGAAATGAGTGTGTCCTACACTCCTTGACATAGATTTGGCCTAGTTACCCCTTCTCAGGCAGAGTGTGGTGGGGGAGGTCTCCCCAGAACTAAGTGTCCTAGCTGGGCATGAGATGTCCCCGACTTGTAATCCTAGCACTTTGGAGACTACCACAAGGATCTCCAGTTCTAGGCCAGACTGGCCTGCATAGGGAGATCCTGTCTCAAACAAAACAGAAACGCAAAGCAAGCAAAAAAATAACAGGAGCAATTCAGATCATCAGTGTCTTCCCACCCCAGGATTCCACTGGGTCCAGCCCCGAGTGCCTCCTGTTTCCCAGTGGTGTTGTGAATTGTAGGATGAGGTCATCCAGTGAAGCCTCTGTGTGCCCAGGCCCTAGGCTGACTCCCTTGGTACTCATAGCGTTGTATGAGTTAGGATGCTGGTCAGCTCCATTTCCCAGGGAGGAGCATCAAAGTCCAGAGCAAGTGGGTGACCTGTGTTTGAAGTCTCATCTTCATTCCTTCCCCCTCAGCTGGTTCTATTGGAGCTCAATTTCCTGCCAACCACAGGGACCAAACTGACCAAACAGCAGCTCATTCTGGCCCGTGAGTGTCATTGGTTGGTGGAGGGTGATGGGGGTGGAGCGGGAGGGATGGTAATGGTAAGAATGAGGTGGTGATGATCCCAGGAGGGATTCCAGTCACCACCTCAGAGCTACCCCCTTACCAACAGGTGACATACTGGAGATCGGGGCCCAGTGGAGCATCCTATGCAAGGATATCCCCTCCTTCGAGCGCTACATGGCCCAGCTCAAATGCTACTACTTTGATTACAAGTGAGGTTGGGCCCTCCAGGGAGGGGCTGGAGTGGAGTGGTTACTTGGTAGTAGTTCATTTACCTCTGGCTCCCTCCTGTTGGCTCTTCTCCTGGGAACCGTTGCTATTCATAGCTCTGTCCCCAGAAGCTGGAGGGACGGGATTGCCTTGAAAGTCTTGACCTGGGTTTATGTCGTCTACTTGGTTTGTGTGGTCATTTCTGTAAGTTTCTAACCGGTTTTCCTTTTCCTTAAAGATTTATTTCTGTATTTTAATGTATATGGGTGTCCTGTGTGTATGTCTGCACATCAGAGGAGGGCATTGGATCCTGTTATAGATGGTTATGAGCCCCCAAGTGAATGCTGGGAGTTGAACTCAGGACCTCTGCAAGTGTTCCCTCTACGCAGTGTAGCTACTTGTTACCCTTCAGCTACTAGGCGGTATTCTTGGCTCCTCCAACTGACGTATCTATAGCAGCCAATAGGGTGCTATTTTGCTTCACTGTTTGCTGGTTCATTTTGCTTCACTGTTTGCTGTTTGAGACAGTTCAAGGCCTTTAGGTGGAGAGTATAAGTAGTGCTGCCCCCTGCTGGTTTGTTTTGAGACAAGGTTTCTCTGTGTAGCCCTGGCTGTCCTCGAACTCACAGAGATCTGCCTGCCTCTGCCTCCCAAATGCTGGGATTAAAGGCGTGCACCCCCATTGCCCCGCTTGTTTTTGAGTTTTTGCTGTATAGTTCAAGCTGTCCTTAAATTTATTGTCATCCTGCCTCCTGAGTGCTGGTGTTAAAGGCATGGGCCACCACACCCAGCTGTTGTTTTTTGAAGTCTGTGTCTCCTGTTCCCCAGGCTGACTAAGAACTCAGTATGTAGCCCAGGATGATCTTGAACCTCTGATACTCCTGTCTTTACCTCCAATAGCTGGGATTACAGGTGTGCACCCCCCATGTCTGGTTTATGTAGTTCTGGGGATGGAACCTAGGGTGTTGTTCATGCTAGGTCAACATTCTACTTACTGAGTTCCTAACCTCTGGATGCTATTCTTATGACTTTATACCTAGGTTAGGCCATTTAATTAACTATATTTAAGGAACCTGCCTTTGTGGTGTAGATATTAGTGACAACTGTTTAACAGATGGGGAAATATGTTGAGTCACTGTGAATTGAGGTACCTTGCTTGGTCCATATGACTTGTGGCTTTTCTAGCCTCTCTGTACGTCATTTGTCTGAAATCCCACACGTAGTTGGGAGGACTCTGGAAGATAGATGAGGCTCTTGATTAGATCCCCAGGACCTGCTGACCTTAGTTTCCCCCCACCCCCACCCCCCACTCCCCTCCGGCTTACAGGGAACAGCTTCCTGAGTCAGCCTACATGCACCAGCTCCTGGGCCTCAACCTCCTCTTCCTACTATCCCAGAATCGAGTAGCTGAGTTCCACACAGAATTAGAACGCTTGCCTGCCAAGGACATCCAGACCAACGTCTACATCAAGCACCCTGTGTCCCTTGAGCAAGTAAGGCTGAGCAGGGAAGGGAGAGCCTGGCTGAGGTGGGTGGCGTTAGTTGAGACTGTGAGGAGAGTTTCCTGGAGGGGTTATCAGGGTTCAATCCTTTTTAACCCACCAACTCATTTAACCAGCAAATAAAAACAGATGTGTGCCAGGCACCAGGTTTTCTTGTTTGGTGAATCAAACAGGTAAAACCCCTAATCTTGAGACAGTGAGGGGAGGAAGCAGTAGGTTCCAAAAGAATGAGTCACCTGTGTGGTGTGTAAGACAGGAAGTGTTATGGGGACCTGGGCCTGGGAGGGGTCATTGAGGATCTGACAGGGCTAAGAGCTCATCTGGCAGAGGCTCTCTGTGTCCTGAGGCTAAAACCTGCCTATCATATCTGAGGGACAGCAAAAAAGGTACAGGAGCAAGGGAATAAGGCTAGGGTAGTGCCTTGGGAGCTGTTAGGGAGTTGTGTCTGTTGCTGAGGCCTCTGGAGGATTTACTGTGGGGTGGGGTGACAGAGTGTCAGGTAGGAGCAGCAGTTCAGATGTGTGTGGAGTGGAAGCTGGGCTCATAACTGGAGAAAAGATGGTTGGCTGCCAGCCCAGAGTAGGTTGCCAGGTGAGTGTGTAAGCCAGGTAGGGTTTCTTGGAAGAGGAGGAACCCAATCTACTGGGCATGGGTGGGCTGTGTGGCAAGGATGTTGTGGTAGAGCAGGGGTTGGGAGGCACCAAGGGCACAGGGAAGCTCTGTGCTCCCTTCATCCTCTTCCCCCTCTTTCTTGGCCTTGGCAGTACCTGATGGAGGGTAGCTATAACAAGGTGTTCCTGGCCAAGGGAAACATCCCTGCTGAAAGCTATACTTTCTTCATTGACATCCTGCTGGATACTATCAGGTATGTATGTGGGTGCTGGGTCCCCAGAATTCCTAGCCTTGCTCTTTCTCTAGATGCTACCCTGCCCAATTCCTGGGATTTGATGCCTTGGTGTTTTACAGAGTGGATTTTTTTCCCGCTTCTGAGAATTGAATTAGAGCCTTGTGCAGACTAAGCGAGCACTCTGCCGCTGAACTGCACTAGGTTTCCGTATAACCAAGACTGGCCATGAGCCTGATCCTCCTGTCTTACCTCTCAAGTTCTGGGAGTACAGGCATGCTAGATGAGCACTCTGCTTCATTCATGCAAGAACCTCCTCCAGACTGAAGAAGGGGCCCATGCCTACTTGTGCCTGGTCAAGTTAGTTCCCTCTTTCTAAGCCCTCAGTGCTGGAGTCAGTCCCAGCAGGACAGGGTCTGGAGGTTGTCTGCTCCGTAATGAGAACTATCACCTTCCCACAGGGATGAAATTGCAGGATGCATTGAGAAGGCCTATGAGAAAATCCTTTTCGCTGAGGCTACCCGGATTCTCTTCTTTAACACACCCAAGAAGATGACAGACTACGCCAAGAAGGTTGTGGATTGGAGTTGGGGAATGGAGGGTGTTGTACCCTGTCTCAACAGTGTTAGTGCACAGTGCAGGTAGTCTGGGAGACACTAGGAGATTAAAGTCTGCTCATGATTAAATCTAGTTATGAGACCTCAGACAAATGGCTCAGCCTCTCTTGAGCTTGCTGGCCTTTCCATAGAAGGGACTAGAGCTTGACATATGCGTGGAGCTTAGCATGGCACCTGGCACCAGGTCCAAGGATGCTCTGCATGTTAGGTTAACAATTCCTTAGAAGGAGCTTGTCCTATAAGACTGCTTCTTTTGCTGGGCTGTGGTGGCACATGCCTTTAATCCCAGCATTTGGGAGGCAGAGGCAGGTGGATCTCTGTGAGTTCGAGGCCAGCCTTGTCTACAAGAGCTAGTTCCAGGACAGGCACCAAAAACTACAGAGAAACCCTGTCTCGAAAAAAAAAAAAAGACTGCTTCATTTGGTGGGAACATTTGAGTAGGAGCAGTGCCCCAGGAGATGCTGACTCATGCTGTATACTGACCTTGGTGTCTAGGAACTGAATAGTCAGAGCAGACCGGGAAGATGTCAGGCCAGCCTAGTGGTCCAAGACACCAGGCTTAAGAGCAGACTGTCAAAGGGATAAATTTGAGATGTGATGATGGTGACCACAGCTGTTAACTATTTCCTGTGGACCAAATACTGTTTTTTGCTCAGAGGCATTAACTGAGTCCTCGTGGTAGACTTATAGAGGAGTGACATTTCTTGCCTCCAGTTAATTTGGTGGCAGTGATCTGTGAAGAAAGGAGCCATGGCATACTGAGAGGTGGCTACATGGGGTGGGGAGCAGCCTGTGGGATCACCCCCTTATTTCTGATTTCTCTTCCTTTAGAGAGGTTGGGTCCTGGGCCCTAACAACTACTACAGTTTTGCCAGTCAGCAGCAGAAGCCAGAAGACACCACCATCCCCTCCACTGAGCTGGCCAAACAGGTCATCGAGTATGCCCGGCAGCTGGAGATGATTGTCTGAGCCTCGGCCAGGATGGGTGGACGTGGCTAGTCCAACAAACCCAGTATAGGCTAGCCTTCAATAAAGGCGGATTAACCTTTTATGGGCCCTAGTCTCCCAGGGGGACAGTGGGAAATAGTTGCTCCTGGAGAATTTGGGCCCCCAGGGTGTGTGTTATCTATCCAGCAGCCACTGCTCTGGGTTTTACGTGTAGATGCCCAGTGGCCCACAGGAGAGCACAGGCCCAGATTGCGGACTTTTCTAGCCAGCTGTGGATACGTTGTGGCGCTGGGCCAGGGGACTAGATTTTTTTCAGTGAAGTACCATGTGTCTCAATTTTAAAAATGTTGGCCATGGATTAAATAATTTTTCAAATGATACGTGAAACTGACCTTGTCTGTGGGCTGCCATTTGTGCCCTCTGCAATAAATGGTATGGGCCGTGATGTGGGTGTGGCCGATCTGGCCTCCTTGAGCCAACATTGTAATGTAGACCCTGCTGGCTGGCCCACTAGCCTGCTTCCTGCTTTGAAGTCCTTGGAAGTCCAAGTCTGGCCAAGCTACCTGCGGGTTGGTTATCCTCACTGTGGCTCCTGTGACCCATGACCTTGACTCAGTGTTGATGTGAAGGGGAACAAGTCCCCGGCCCTGGGCCAGTGTGGATTCTCAGTGGCATCACTGCTTTGGACCCTGTCACCTTATTTGGTATGTGCAAGAGTTGGTTCTTTGAAGGAGGCCTGGCTTTGTTTATCGCTGCACCTCAGCTTCCCCAGTGGTAACTGATAGGCAGTTAGGCAAGCTGTGTAGACTGGGTGCTTTATTGGCAAGGAAGGTGAGGCAGAGGGTGTTGGGCAGGTCACACTCAGTTGGAATGGGTGGCCTGCAAGTCGTAGTGCTCCAGCCCAGCTACTAGGGAGCCAGCCAGCTTGACGGTGGCCACCCAGGGCGGCTCACTCAGGTGGTTGGTGGGTGTGCTCAGCCTGGGAGAAGGAAGAATTGACAGGGTCTGTGTAGTCTGCTGGGCTTCACCTCCCCATGGTCATAAGGACTACTCGGAAGTGTCATAACGTTCCCAAGGGCATTTGGGGCAGAGGTCCATCCATGTGGAATAGGAAGGAGTATGATGAGCCCTAGCTAAGCCCCCAAGGCAGGATTTTGTCCATAGCTAGGTTTAGACCTGGCAACAAAATCCAGGGTCTTAGTATAGTAGCAAAGGTGGAGAGAGGGGCAGTGCAAAGTAGGTAGGCAAAGGTCTACCCTCTAGTTGCCAAAGCCTTGGGCCCGGAGGTAGGTGAGTAGGGGGTTGGGATAAGGTATGGAAGGTGAGGGTCTTACTGGGTCCAGAAAAGTTGGGGGCCTATTATTTACTCCACCCTCAGCTTCCAAAAAGACAGTTGCTTCATTCCCCCATCTCTGAAAAAACTTGGGGTTGGTCCTTAGTGCTCTTAGGGACAGGGTTAAGGCAGAATAGGGTCAGACCAACAGGAAGGTTATGGAATTGACTAAGGGTCCAGGGGTTGAGCTAAAGGCCAGTCAAAGGTCGGCTCCTGAGACTCAGCTAGTCCAAGACCCACATAAGGGCCAGCCTATGGTAAGGATGCCAAAGCGTTGAATCTTATTCTATCCAGGGAAAATGGGTGCTGGACTTGGGTGTGTGCCCTCCACTCCTCGATCCCCTCACCAGGCAGACACGTTGCGAGGCAGGCGTCGGTGACGGGGTTGATGGCGGCAGTAGCACTTGCAGGGGCAAGAATTAAGCACCTCGAAAGGCGGCCAGTGGCGCACTGTACCCTTGTTAGGGGCACCGGCTGTGGAGGTTCCGCTGCTGCTACCGCCACCCCCTCTGTTGCTGTCAGTCACTGGAGTTGCAGTCAGTTTTCGAGGACCTTCTCCAGATATAACCTCTTCACGGATCATACCCCGGGTCGCTCGGGAACCTTTGTTCTTGCGTGTACGAATTTTGGTGGGTTGAGGCACTGGCGGTGAGGGCTCAGCAGAGGGAGTTGCTGGAGCTGGGGATGTGGCCGGAACAGGGAGCGGGGGCGGGACCTGGTCGGCAGCCACGGTAGGGGGCAGAGAGGGGGGAGGGGTGGGAGCCAAGGCTGACTCCGCGTGGCCAGGGCCTGGGGTAGGCGGACGGGCCACCAGTATCGGCGCCCTCGGGAGCGCTGGTGGCTGTGGTGTGGGTGGCGGCGCCGGTGGCGGAGTGGTTGGTGTGGGTGGTGGCGGTGGCAACGGAGGTATCTGCTGCGGACCTGGAGGCGCTGAGTGTACAGGGTCGCTATTGGTGGGCGCTGGGAAGATGAACATGGGTGGCGCCAGCAAGGCAGGTGAGGGTCTCCGGGGCCCTGAAGCTGGATGCGTCTGACCTGACCTTGGTGGAGGGGAGCCCCATGGCCCTGAGAGTGTGGTTGTGCGCCTTCGGGGTGCCCCGATTCCCCCGACAGCCCCGTTGAATCGGAAGTGCCGTTCAGTGCCATCGGGAGGGCTCACCCAGTCGAATTTGGGCTTTGAACCTGGGAAGGTGGTGTAAGGGGGTGGTGGCAAAGCCCGGGCAAGGGGAGCAGGCTCTGAAGGGGGACCAAGACACCCTTCGCCATCTCCATCACCGCCCTCGGTTTCCTGAGCTGCACGAGGGACCTCTCCCATGGGACGAGTGGCTCCAGGAGGTTGGGGCCCTTGCTTCAGGACCTCAGCATAAGAGATGGCCCCCGACGAGGCAAACAGTCCTCCGCCACCGTCGGCCCCAAGTGAGGGTTTGGCTGCTAAGGGGACCGAGGCCGATGCGGGGGACAAGTGGGGCCCGGACTTGAAGGTGACTTTACACAGCAGACTCAGGCCGGACTCGGAAGTAGCAGACTGAGCCATTTCGCTCTCTCCGACTTGGGGCGGAGCCCCTCCGCGAGCTCCCCCGGCCGCCTGACCCTCACTGCTATGCCTGACCTGGTTTTCTGTGGGGCTTGTGGCCGATGATGCCAGAGTGATTTTCCGGCTAGGGGGTTGCGGGTCGCAAGGCGGAGGTGCTGGCGGTAGCTGCTTTCGAGGCTCCAGGAGCGTCGGAGGTGGGGCTGGGGCCTTCGGGACCGGTTCTTTTTCGGTCAGTTGCCGGGGCAGCGGTGGCAGCGGTCGGAGGCTCGGAGGGTCACCCTGACCACGATGGCTTGCCTCCAACAGGCCGCGGATCCGAGGCACTGCAGTGCCCGTGGGTTTTCGCCACTTAGATGGCGCGGGCAGCAGGGACCCCACGGGGGGCGGGGGTGGTGTGGAGACCGCCGCCGTAGCCGCCTCCTCTGGAGGGGGTGTCACTGGTGAGGGCAGTTCTAAGGTCAGGGGCGAGGGTGAGGCCTGGGGCTCCGGCGGTATCAGGAGTCCCGGGGGCCCGGAACTGCCAGGGAACCAGACGCCCAGCCCTCGAGCCAGGCGCATGGCTGGGGATGAGGGGGTCACCTCGGGCTCCACCAGAGGCGTCCTGCGGGAGTCGGATGCGCGGTCTGAGGCCTGCTCTTTACGGGAGCCCCCGCCCGCGGAAGGCTCCGACTGCACGTTCCCCATTTTCGACGGAGGTCGGAGACTGTGGTTAAATAAACTTCCACCAGTCAGTCGGCGGATTCTGCGGGGACTCCACGGCTCAGGCTATTCTTGGACTGTCCCTGTCTGCATTGGTGTGTCCTGTCCGCCAATATTCTCTCAGCCCCGGTCTCCAGTTCTCCGATTCGTCATGGCCACGCCCACTTCCCCATGGTCTCAAAAGCGGTTCACTCTTCGAACCCAACTTCTTAATGTACTAAGGTGCCAACCCTGACTCCTTGGTTGCTTAGATCACATCCCTAACACTTTAGCCACGCCCGGGATTTCAAGGCTTCAGAGGTCAGTTCTCTCCAGCCTCTTTGTTGAGTTTTAAACCACACCGGTAATGATGGTTATGCCCAGTAGCCAACAAGGAATTCCGGTTTCTATCCTAACACTCTAACCAAGTCCTTGAGGCCTAAGCCCCGCCCCCGATTGTCAAAGAATCGGCCGCATCCTCACCCCACCCCCACCCGCGTCAGGTCTGCTTCTGCCTAACAAATACAAAGGACTGTAGTCTAATCCCCCAGTCCTTCAGTCCTAACCCTCCGATCACCCACCGTCTCTCTGTCGATCATTTGGATCCCTCCCTCTTCTAAGCCAGCAGCAAATCCTCAAGTCTAAACTTTTCCCGCTCGGCGTTTGTGACAGCTCTTAACTTAGGCTCCACCCCTTTCCCTCAAGCTCCGCCCCCGGCTCCTTCGCTCAATAGACCCCACTCACCGACTCCTACAGCCGGCCAAAGATCAGACCACGGCCCCGTGGAACCAGAGCAGGGCGGGGAACGGCCGTAGCAGAAAATAACCGAAAAGAACGAGTGTGCGGGTGAAGGCAAGTGGGCGAGACAGCGAGGACGACCCCCAAGATCTAGGCCCCGCCCCGAGCTCGAGGTCACGCCCCCGTGGGCCAGCTTGAGCGCTGTCCTTCGAACCTAGATCATCCTTAGAAACACTAGGGTGTCTTCCCGATGTGCAGGCCCCTTAGCCTTATGCCCCACCCCTTTATAATGCCCCGCCCCTCTCCGTTAAATACCTCCCCGGACCCCGCCCATTGCGAACACTGCTACGTGGCTCCTCCTTTTAGGCCTCATATCTGACCTGCCCCTAAGGAAATTTATCTCCAAGATGCCCCTTGCTCAGTCTAGGCTGCAACTCTTTCCAAGACCCTGTCTTCACTCGGATGGCTCAGAAGGCCCACCCTCCCGCCCCTTCCGTGACGCACCCTCTCAGTTCCTTCAGCGCCCAAGCCTCCTCCTTACTCAGGCTCCCAGGCCCCGCCTCTTTTCGAACCCTGCCAGGCATCCCGCCCCTCCCATTCAAAGCCCAGACCGTGGACCACCTTCTTTCTAGAATCCGGAGATCAGGCCCTGTCTCTGTTCCCTTCTCACATCATCAGGGACCAACCGTTCAGATAAGTGGAAAAGTCGGGGATTCCCCTCTGGGTCCCTAGAAAATGGGGGCTATAAGGGGTGTTCGTTGTAGCCCGAGTCGGGCTCTAGGACCCAGCGGGCAAGTACGCCAGCTTTGCTCCTACCCCTCCCCCAAGCCGCCCCCTCCCCCCCACACGTCTTCCAGGTTCCCCCTCCCTCCCCCCCTCGCCCCGGCTCCCGGTGCCCGTCTCCAGCGCCGCCGGAACCAGCGAGGGAGCGGGAGCGAACAGGAGGAGGAGGAGGCCGCGTCGCCGCCGCTCGGAGCCCGGCCGGAGCCTCCCAGGCAGGTGCCCAGAGCGGCGAGGGGGCGGGGGGCTGACGAGACCGCCTGCCCGGGTGAGGGTGCAGCTGCAGTCCTAGCTGCACCCCTCTGCCCACCCTTGCTCCCCGCGGATACAAGCTGGGAGAACAAGAGGGGTGGGGGCCCCAATCTACGCGGTAGCCATTTGGGGTACCAGTTTCCATTTGGGGGTCCTGGACTTCTTCCGAGGATGCCCCATTCACAAAATTCCATCGTGGACCCTCGCCATTGAGGAACTCTGAGGACTACTCTCCCTGGGAAAATAGATGTGTGGGAACATAGGACACCCCGAGATCTCAGTGCCCCATCTCAACTAGGCCTTTGGGGGGGACCCCCTACCCCCTTTCCCTGCTTCACCTGTTGTTGGGGGAGGCGGGCGGACAAAGGAAGCAGTGTCACGTGACTGCTCATTCACAAAATCCCATCCCATTGAGAAAAGGGGGCTGGGGGCGCTGTGGCCGCCCCTTCCCCTCCTGAAAGGCTGGGGAAACCCGACAGCCTGCAGGTGGGGGAGGGGGCTAGAACTCGTTGCCTGGGTCCCTAAGGTTTGAACTCCAAGGTCCCTGAGCTGGGGGGCAGTGGGGCTGGGTGCTAATTCTGATTGCTGGGCGGAGGGCTAGATCCCCTAAGCTGGGGGCGGGGTCGAATGTTTCTGAAGGATTGGGGAGGGTGAGGGGGATGGATCATTATCTCCCCCTCCCATCTGTCTTCTTTGGCGTCCCTTAACTGAGACCAAAGGAAACAACCTTGATTTTTGTGAATGAAATGCTCGTTGGATCTTTTCGGTAGCCGGTTGTTGGCTTCCTCTGCCTCCATCTCCTTCTCGGCCTCTCTGGCCATTTCTGGTTCTCTCTCTGCTCCCTGCCCATCTCCCGGTTGCTCGGTGACTCAGTGAGCTTTGCATCCGGTCTCATTCATAAATCCGGGAAAGGGTGGGGGGAAAGAGCCAAGGTTTCTCACCCAGCTAGTGGCCTGGGTGACTGGGGTGCGGAAGCAGTGTTGGGGGCACTGAAGCTGAGTTGATGGGTCCAGAGAAAATAGATATGCGCAGGAACCCAGCTGTGAGGGGGACAATGGGTGGGGCTATGGGTTTGTGATGAGAGAGAGGGAAGGAGACTGGGGTTGAGGGGAGAAGCAGTAGGGGGAGGGGAAGTGGGAAACCCAGGCTATGAGGGTGGGGAAGATACTGAAAAGGTGGGGATGGTGAAAAAAAGGTAGATACGGAAAAGGTAGGTGGGCAAGATATCACCAAGAAGTAAGTGGGCAAGGGGTGGAGATACTGGTGGCTTGAGGGTGAGGTAAATTCAGAGGTAGGAGATAAAAGAAGAGAGCAGGGTTAGAGGAACGCTAAAATCGGGAGGAAGATTTGAGTTCACGGCCTGTGTTGTCCCTGTCCTCCCCACCTCCTCCAGGTACATGGTGCGGGTCCGAGCCGTGGTGATGGCCCGAGATGACTCCAGTGGGGGCTGGCTGCCTGTGGGGGGCGGGGGCCTCAGCCAGGTGAGCGTATGTCGGGTCCGAGGGGCCAGGCCCGAGGGGGGGGCCCGCCAGGGGCACTACGTCATCCACGGGGAGCGGCTTCGGGACCAGAAAGTGAGCCACCCTGGGGTGTGGGAATGGGATGAACCCTGGGGAAGGAGGGAAGGGTCTGGGAAGGGGGGGACAAGGAGAGATCACTTTGTTCCTCTACCACTGGGATTCAAAGTGGGCCTTGGGATGGGTTTTGGAATGAATACCTGCTTTGTGAATTCAAGAGCTGGAATTTGGGGGTGGGATGGGGTATTGGGAAACTTGTGTCCACTGCTTCTCTGGCTATTCTGTCACACAGCTACTTCGGTAGTGGCCTTCCTGCCCTGTTCCTGCTTCTCCTCCAACCTTGGTCTGTCCACAAGGACCCAGCTCACACCCAGCTCACATCCTGTCCCTTCTCTGCTCAGAACCCTCTTCTGGCTCCATCTTGTTCAGAGATGCCCTCCTACCAACTGGCCCTTGTCTGCCCTAAGTACCTGGAGGCATTTGTGGGGTCTGCTTAGAAGTGTCACATATAGTTGACAGTCCTATGTCACATGCTTCTAATCCCAGCATTTGGGACACTGTGGCAGGAGGATTGTGAAGTTACAGTACAACCTGGGCTAGGTTGTGAAACCTTTTTTTCAAAAGGAAAGCTTGGGTAAGGGATGCATTGCAAAGCAGAGCAGAAACAGTGTAGAGGAGTGTTGGTATCAGACAAGGCCATGGAGGAAACATCCAGGGGTGGTCCAGCATCGAGTGGTTAGAAGGTTGGCATCTCTGTGTAGAAGGTTAGAATCTCTGGGCCAGTTTCCAGGGGATTATTGAGGCATCAGAAGGGAACTGGTTGTAATATTTTGATACAGTCAGTAAAGTGTGAATAATGCTTTTTCTCCCATCAGAACAGGACATGTTAGGTTATGAGAAAAGGTTAATTTTTTTTTAACATTTAATAAGATTTGAGGTTCCTACTGGGACATCAGAGGAAGAAATTAGATAAGCATAGAAATCAAAGGATTGAGGGAATACTGCAGAATCAGAGACATGGCCCCTCCGATTAGGGTGGTTAGTTTGTGTTTAGGTACACCTGCCCACCTGCTGTTGTGAATAAAGTAGTTGGGAGGCACAGAGCAACTGGGGTTGAAGGTCACAGGCAAGGCTAGGGTGGTGTGACCTAGTCCCTTCCCGCCCCTCAGATCACCTTGGAATGTACCCTGAGGCCAGGTTTGGTTTACAACAAAGTGAACCCTATCTTCCACCACTGGAGCCTGGGTGACTGCAAGTTTGGGCTGACATTTCAGAGTCCTGCCGAGGCCGATGAATTCCAGAAGGGTCTTCTAGCTGCTCTGGCCGCACTCAGCCGAGGTCAGTGGTGTAGGCACAGATGCCCAGGCTGGGGAACAGACAGGAGAAGCTGGGATCTGGGGACTCACTTCTGCCTCTCTCCCTGTTCTAGGCTCACTCACTCCCTCCTCTTCCTCTTCCTCCTCCTCCCCTTCCCAGGACACTGCAGAGACCCCCTGCCCTCTGACGGTGAGTCTTGGGGTCTGCCGTGGGTGTGTGGGGGGGTGGTTCTAGTCTACAAATATTCCTGAATACTTGCTGTGGAGCTGGCAAAAGGCCACATACTGGGGACACAAAATCAGGCCCAATTGAAAGTAGCAATTCAACCATGGATGTTTTAGTTTTTCTGTTCTTTTATATGTATCTATCAATTTATTTTTAGTTAGGGTCTAATGTAGCCCAGGCCAGCCCCAAAGCTCCATATGTATCTGAGGAATGACCTTGGATTTAGATCCCCCTGAGTGCTGGGATTCCTGGTGTGCGTCACCAGTGTGGCTTGCTTCTTTCTTTCTTTCCTCTTCTTGGGGGTGGGGTGTGGAATGGTGGCACAGGTTCTCACTCTGTGGCCTAGGCTGATATGCAGTTGGTGGTATTACAATGGTGCACCCTCCCACCCCAGCTCAGTGTTTCTCTGCTGTTGTCATTCATACATATGTTCAAGGGTACTGAAAAAGCACCAGGAAGTGTTTTAGGCACCAGGGATATTTTTATTAGCAAGCAAGACAGCAAACTTCCTTTTTTTTCTTGGTGCTTTAGTCCAATGTGAAAGACAGAGAAAAAGATAAAACATAAGAAGCAATAAACTTTAAAATAAATACACGGACAAAATAATTCTTTCCTCTTTTTTTTTTTTAAATTTTGAGACTGGGTTTCTCTGTGTAGCCCTGCCTATAGACCAGGCAGACCTGGAACTCCGAGATCCACTTGCCTCTCCTCTGCCTCTCGAGTGCTGGGATTAAAGGCGTGTGCCACCGCCACCTGGCTATAAATTAATAATTCTATGATCTAGTTACTGCCAAGCTGTCGGCTTGTAAACTTGGAGTCATCCTTGATGCCATCGTTTTGTTTTTGTTTGTTTGTTTTCCTTTTTAGGCAAGGCCTTATTACACAGCCCAGGTCACGTGATCCAGGGACTGATGGTGTGGGCTCTTATGTGCCTCTGTAAAGGCTTTTTCCGTTACCTTGAGTGATGGAGCCATAGAAGGTTCTGAGTGAGGGAAGGGTGTGCTATCTGTAAACCATCAATAGAATCTCCTTGGCTCTGCTGGGGAAACTGATGGTAGGAGTCAGGAGAGGGGTGAGCATGAGACGCTGTGGCGATGGTTCTGTCAGGAGATGAAGTCAGCGTGGACCTTGTGACCCATCTCAGTCTCCCAAGTGTGGGGTTACAGGTGTGCACCATCATGCCTGGCTGGTTCTTGTGCTTTCCTGCTTCCCAAAGAATCTGTCACAATATTGGTTCTGCTTTTTTCCTTTAAATGTGCGTGTGTGATAGAGAGAGAGAGAGAGTGCTTTGCTTGCATGTATGTCTGTGCACCTACTTGTGTGCCTAGTGCAGGCACTACAGGAGGCCTGACAAGCTGTTAGCTCACCCTGGAATTGTGTTATATCTGATTGTGAGCTGCCATGTGGGGACTAGGAATCAAACCAGGATCCTCTGAAAGAGCAGCCAGTGCTTTTACCTGCTGAGCTATCTCTCCAGCCCTCTTTCTCATTCCTTTCTTCTCTCTCTCTCTCTCTCTCTCTCTCTCTCTGTCTCTCTCTCTCATTATTGGCGCTCAAACTCAGGGTCTTGTTCATGCTAGGCAAGTACTCTACCACTGAGTGACAGCTCTAGCCCAGGTTCTACTTTTAAAATGACTAAATCCGCTTTCCACCCAACAGTGTCCAACATCATCTCCAAACTGAATGTCTCCACGGCTTCTCCTTGTCACTGTCTCTCTTGAGCCCTAGAACAAACCCACATTGGGGGGGGGGCAAGGTGCTCTTAACAATAGCTGAGTCAGATCGTGCCCTTTCTCTGCTCAGAACCTTCCCATGACTCCTCCACTCAAGGTGGCACATGACACCCATCTGGGCCTGGGCTGGTCCTCCCCTCACCCTGGTCTAGTCACACCAGACTCCTCACTCTCATTGCAACAGGGTTGACACATTCCTGGAGCCCTTCTGTCTAGAACAATTCTTCGGATTTCCATCTGACTTTTTATCATTTCTTCTGAGGCGCTCTACAAATGTCTTCTTGGTGGCTTCACTGAGCAACCTATTTAAAATTGCATTCTCAGATTAGGGATTCAGCTTGTCTAGCATACACAAAGCCCTGGCTTTGATTCTTCAGCTGGCATCTGTAATCCCAGCACCAGGGAGGTGGAGGCAGGAGGATCTAAATTCAAGGTCATCCTTGGGCTGTGTTACAAGTTTGAGGTTGGCTTGGAATACATAAAACTCTTTACCCAGCTGGACATGGTGATACATGCCTTTAATCCCAGCATTTGTGCGACAGAGGCAGGTGGATCTCTGTGGGTTTGAGGCCAACCTAGTCTACAGAGTGAGTTCTAGGACAGCCAGGGCTACATAAAGAGAACCTGTCTCAAAAACAAAACCTTTGTGTGCCACTCCCCCCACCCCTGTCACCCCAAGGACAATCTCCAATGTCCCTTATTTGGTTCTAACCCCCTCTACCACCTTCTAAGACAGTTTTCTTATCCGTAGCTTCCCTGCCTATCCTCCATGCTAGCACATCAGCTCCAATAGGCTGAGGAGCTTTTGCTAGTTCCTTGCTACGCATCCAGTCCCCGAAACAGTGCCTGGCACACGTTAAGTGTTCAGTAAACGGGTTGAATGAATTGATGAGATGATAATGAATGAGGCACAGAATGTCCAGATGCATTTGGGGAGCTGCTGAAAATACCGGGAGCAACAAAACTAGTTCCTCAGGTCAATGAAACTGTCAAGGTCATAGGAGATGGAGGTGGCTCTCTGGCAGTCACACACAATGTCTGTCTAGGGGGCTCTTCTTCAAAGCTGGAAGCTGCAGTGACCTTTGTGTCTGGCATGCCGTGGTGCTCGGCAGCTGTAGACAGAGAGCTCTGAGCAAGCGGGAGTTATGTTCGGGTTACAGGAAAGGGAGTGGAGGGCCTGAGGAGTGGGCTTGCAGCTAGTGAAGTAGGGGCCTGGTTTGAGTGGAAGCACGATGTCTGGGCAGGGAAAAGATCCTTTTGAACTGTAGTGAAATGAAGCAGGAATGTACTGACTGGCCAAGGAAGAGGTGCTTGCTCCTTCAGGTTAGGGCTTCTGGGAAGGGAGAGGGTGGTGGATGGCCTGTAGGCTGGTGATCTGAGCAGTTCATTAGGAGTCCAGGAGAAATGATACCCATATCCAGAGTCAGGTGGCACGCACCTATAATCCCAGCTACTCCCGAGGGAAGGCAGGATGATCTAAGTTTGAGGCCTGATCTAAGTGAGATTCTTATTAACCAACCAAGGGTTGTGGGTGTGACATGGTGGAATTCACCAGTGAGGGGCTGGGGGCATGGCTAAATGGTAAAGCGCTTACCCAGAGACAGCTGTTGCCTAGGAGCCCTAGTGAGGGACCCTCGAGGCTCAGTTGTAGAGGACGCTGTAAGATAGATGTTGGGCCCTTGCGGTGTCCTAAACAAATCCTTATGAATGAATTGTGATGACCCCCTGCCCGCCCCATTTTACAGAGGAGAACTCTGAGGCTCAGAGGTAAGCTCACTTGCCACACAACCAACCGGTTGGTGGCAGAGCAAAGGTTTGAGCCCAGGCCTCCTGATTGCAGAGCCCTTGCTCTCCTTGGAAGGAGTATCTATGTAAGGGCTTCATCTTTGGTTGGAGAACTCCCTGCACTAAGGCCTCTCCAATCTCCTTCAGTCCCATGTAGATAGTGACTCCTCCTCCAGTCACAGCCGCCAGGAAACTCCTCCCACAGCAGCGCCCATTGTCACGGTGGAGTCAACAACTGCCTTCCCACCGGCCACTCCCCCACAACAGCGCCGCTCCTCTGCTCAGGTAAGGCTTCCCAGACCCTCAGCAAATCAAATAATTATATAATCAAGTAGAATTGTACTGCTCCCTAAACTGACCCTAGCTGAAACCCAACTGAATGAGAGGGGACACAGATCCCAGGAAACGGCCAGCCTGACTGAGCTGTAGGTGGTAGTGAAACTTAAACCACAGGGTGCCTACATTCATCTGTCTCCGGCATAGGCCGGAAGTCTAAACCCCGAAACCAGGGGAGTTTTGGGGAAACACAGTCCCTCTTGACTGATGCCTGTTGCTAGCTACATCCTGGGATTTTGGGTGTTCTGAACCTGGGTATCCTATGGGGATTTTGTGAGTTGCAGATGTCCCTAACCTGATCTCCATGTCCCTTGGCTCTGCAGAGCTACCCTCCACTTCTACCCTTCACTGGTATTCCAGAAGCCTCAGAGTCTCTAGCTGGGGCAGGGAGCCAGGGCTGGGGCGGCCGTGGCTATGAGGACTACCGGCGATCTGGACTACCGGCACCTCTTCCCCTGTCTACCTGCGTCGTGGGTTTCGTCAAGACTGGTGCATTGAGGGGTGCAGCCCTGGGTCCCCCAGTGTCACTCCCTGCCCCTCTCACTGAGGCTGCACCCCCAGCACCCCCTGCTCGTCCACCCCCGGGTCCGGGCCCCACCTCTGCTCCAGCCAAGGCCTCCCCTGAGGCCGAGGAGGCTGCACGTTGTGTGCACTGCCGAGCACTCTTCCGCCGCCGTGCGGATGGGCGTGGTGGCCGCTGCGCAGAGGCCCCGGACCCAGGTCGCCTGCTAGTGCGCAGGCTCAGCTGCCTGTGGTGCGCCGAGAGCTTGCTGTACCACTGCCTGTCGGACGCCGAGGGCGACTTCTCGGACCCGTGTGCTTGTGAGCCAGGCCACCCACGCCCTGCTGCACGCTGGGCCGCTCTGGCTGCGCTGTCTCTGGCAGTGCCCTGCCTCTGCTGCTATGCGCCCCTGCGCGCCTGTCACTGGGTTGCAGCACGCTGTGGTTGTGCTGGCTGCGGGGGTCGTCATGAGGAGGCTGCTCGGTGAGGATCCTTGGGCTGGTTTGAAAATCGGCCTGAAGACCCAAAATGGAGGATCCAGGACCCTGAACTCCATACGAACCTAAAACCCAAACTTAGGTACGTCAGGAACTTGGAGCTTGAATGGATTTGAGAGATCCCAGATCTGGTACCTGGAAACCAAACTTAGCACTAAGATCCCATACCCAGCTTCATCAGGATGCCTGTCAAGCGCACCCAGGAGTCCTGAATTCTGGATTCTCCCTCCCTCTTCCCCACTGAAGAGATTCGTGACATCTCCAAACATCTAAGAGGGCCCAGGGATCCTGGACCCCGACTCTGTCTAAATACCCAACCCAGACTCCAGGTCATACTTGACATTGTAAACACTCATATTACAGCCCCCAAATTAGTCAGGAGTTGCTAAAACCTGGCCCTTTATCAAATGACTTAGACCTTGACACCAGAATCACCAGAAAACTGTCCCTGGATTTTCACCTGAGATCTGCTATGCCTACATCTGATTGTTCTTATAGCCCCAGGACCCGAAAACACCGAATCCTCCTGGGTTGGAGACACCAGGATGGTTTGGGCTCACCACATACTGACCTGAAGTCTACCCACTTTCGAGAGTCCACAGATCTCACCATCCGTTTATGTGCAAGTGACTCAGACCCCCTCGTTCCCCAGACTTAAGATGCACCAGGTCCTCAGATAGCCTCTAACAAAAGGTGTTTTCTGAACAAAATAACTTGGGAGGCCCTTTTCAGAGATCAGCAAGGTCCAGATATCAGACACCAAGATGCCCTGGGAGCCAGGGACTGAACACCTGCCCCTCAAGTTTTTGAGAACTTGGGTCTCACAGATGGTCTCTGAGGTCCCTGGTCACCTCAGATGTATGGCTGAAGGCCACCAGCACTTTGGACTCAATCACTGGTTTCAAGTGCTTGGATAGCCTTCCGGTTTCCTTGGGACCTGAATTTTAAGAACCCAAATCTTGTGGAGACATTAGTTTCCTTCTACCTGCATTCCCCAATCCCCTTCCATCTGGGCGGGAGCCGGGATCTCAGAAGATGCTGTGGTCATGGTAACCCAGGCCTCTCATCCCTTGACTCTCAGCTCTAGAGCAATTCCAAGGTGCTTTAAGAGCACTGGGTCTAAGACTCTGAGATACCAATTGACCCCTAGGTGCAGGATTCAAGCCCCCACAATCTTGATTGTTTTTGGCCTGAGACCTTGGTCCCTCTATACCAGAGACATTCAGAAACAAGATGCCCCAGGGCCTGCACCTTTAGATGCCAGATTTTCTTGAATTCAAAGTACTTTGAGACTGATGAAGCCTCACCACCTGATCCCCCTGACTTCCGCCATCCAGAGGGCCATAAGACCGCCAAGTCCCAGCAACACCGATTGCCACTTTATCCTGGGAGGACACTTGCAGCAGTGTGAATTCAGATTGCTGGAATCCTGGACCACCCAGTAGTGTTCCTCTTCCACCTCTAGGGCCTGGCATTGCCACAGAGGATTATACGAAGTTGCTAAGCAGAGGCTGGCAGCTGCAGGGGTCAAGCAGGGGCATCAGAGGGAGGCTTCCCCTTCTCTGCCTGGCACAACAGTACCTTTCCAGTTGGCTTTTGCTCCACTGAAACCCCCATCATCCCTAACCTTGAAGATCTCCCGTGCTGCAACCCCTAGTTTGTTCAGGTCCATCTCTATCTCAGTTGGGAGTAGCTCTGGAAAGTTCAGCACCCTTTCATGGCACTCCCCATGCTTTTCTTCTGGAGAAGAGGGAGGTGCCAGAGCCTCTTTTCCCTGAGTAGAGTGGGGTGTCCCACTGTACATAGGATCTGGTGTCCTGGATAGAGAAACCAAGGTCTTCCAGCCAGGACAGTCTTGATGGTTTATGGGCTTAGGACCTACATCTGGCCCTAAGTACCTGGGAATGTGCACTTAACCATTCCTCATCCAGGTTTGGGTGGCCTTGTGGGGATTCAAGGGATTAATATTTATGTCACTTCCTTTAAATTATTAACTATTTATTGTATCCGGAACCTGTGATTCAGCTCTCCCAACCAGACCCTGGGATGGGTGAGAGAAATGGGGACAGGGGGTGTCTCTCCCATCCCCACTCTGTCCAGCTCTCATCACTGTCAGACCCACCAGAGCTGAGGGCGGAGGAACTGGGGGCTGGGGCAGCCTGGGTCCCCATCCCCCTCTCTGTGCCTCGGTCTCCCCCCTTCCATGGTGAGTGGGGGGCAGCTCCATTCTTAACCTACCTCGTTTTGGGAAGGGGTGGGACGAGGGGACCAGAGTGCTGTATGGTGCTGTGAGTTCTTCTGATTAAGCAGTGGGGACTGGGGAAGGTTCCCTAGTCCCCCTCTCCCAGTACCCCCTTCTCCCAGGTCCCCAACCCTGTTCCCTGCTGATACCCACCTCTGATCCATGATTACCTTTCATTGCCCCCATATCTGGGGTGCGTGGAGGGCTGAACCCTGGGAGCCAGGAAGACCTCAGACCCTGGAGCCCCCAATTTTCCAACTACTTGCCCCTCAGATTGGATGCTTGCCCCCCAGATTTTGGGGGAGGCATGCCAACATTTATCTTCCTGATCATGATTCCAAGCCAGTCTGTGACCTCAATATTATGTCAGTGCAGGCTGAAGCGGAGGGAGAATGGGGCCCAAAGACCCAGCCTTGGCATTGGGGGGAGGGGGACTTGAGATCTGCTCCAAGAAATGTCTGTGACAGTGTCTTAGTCTGGTCTTTATTTGCATTGATGCGCCCTGTCCACTTGTTTACCAGAAGTGTTGGACTCCTGTTCTTTCTACATCCCTTAGTCCCTAGCTGACCATCTAGCTGGGTTTTATTTCCACTGCATTTACTAAACACCCGCTGGTGGTGCTGCAGCGGGCAGCAGGCATTTGCATTAAACCCTTCAGGGGAGGGGTTTTGTGGGGGTAGCAGCCAGCACTAGTCACTAAGGCAGGGATATATCTGGTAATTTGGGAGTGGAGTTAAGCAAGGGGCAATCCTGGGATGGGGGATGGAAAGGTGACAGGGTGTGCCAGGCTTCTCATGACATTGTATGAGCTTCCTTCCCTGAGCAAGTGAGATGGAGCCACAGGAAAGCTCCCGAGCATGGTGCGGATTTTCACAGGCTAGTTGTAGCTGTGTGGGGAAGACCTCTGGGGAAGGGGCCAAGCTGTTCCCTGTGGAGGCTGTGGTGGTGCAGGTAATGTGAAAGAAATGGGGGGGATAATGGATGTTTTGAATGAGTCCAGAGATTTTTTTTAAAAAAAAAAAAAAGGTTTTATCTGCATTTTATGAGTGCCACCCGGTTACCTGGCATCAGATCCCCTGAACTGGAGTTGCAGCTGTTAGCCATTGTGTGGTTGCTGGGAACCCAGGTCGTCCACAAGAGCAACAAATGCTCTTACTGAGCCCATAGATTTATAGATGGAGTTTAAAAGCAGTGGTAGAATACATGCTTAGCATAAGCAATGGCCTGAGTTAAGGCCCCTGTGCCAAAAGAAAAAGGGGAGTCAAGGTTAGTAGCTCAAGTTTTGGGGGAGGAAGATTTAATTATTTGTGGGTACATGCGTGTGAGCTGGAGTTAAAAGTGGTCGTGAGCTACCCACATGGGAACTTGTGGCCATATTCCTATGGGAACACAGCTTTAAGCCACCGGTCCTGGCTTTGAACAGATTGTGCGCACATTCAGGATGCCCCAAGAGGCCAGAAGTACGTGGTGGGTCTATGTACTAATGAGTCTCTGGAGGTCAGTGCTGGTACTAACCTCTAAAAGAGCAGCAAGTGCTCTTAACTGTCTCCAGTCCCCTCACTTTTTTTGGTTTTTGGTTTTTTTTTTCCCCCAAGACTGGGATTTCTCTGTGTAGCCCTGGGTGTCCTGGAACACTCTGTAGACCAGGCTGGCCTTGAACTCACAGAGATCCTCCTGCCTCTGCCTCCCGAGTGCTGGGATTAAAGGCCACTGCTGGTTGTTATTCTTTCTTAACTGAGGCTGCATTGAGGCCCACGTGACTTTTAAGCATTTTTTTTTACATAAGAACCAATTAATCCTCACAGATGCCTTTTTGAGAGGCTAGGTGTGGCACAAATTTGGTAGTCCCAGACCTCGGGAGGCAGACAGAGAGGCTGGAATGATGGCTAAGTGGTTAAGAGCACTTGTTGCTCTTGCAGAAGACTTGGGTTTCTTTCGTAACACCCACATGAGGGTTCACTGCCATCCATAACTCCAATTTCAGAGGACTGTATTACCGTCTTACTTTCATGGGCACAGGACACACATGAGGTTCACATATACACGTGCAGGTAAAAACAATCATGAACATAAAATAAAAAAAAATTAAATTACTCAGACCCCAATTACATAAATGGAAAACCAATATGGCAGGAACATGTGTTGGTTAATGGTGAAAGGCCTGCCTGCCTGCCTCTCCTCTAGCACGACGCAGTTTCTCCATGGCGCTGGTTTCTCCTTTCAAAGGCCCAGAGAGGCAGAGGACGGATAGCACAGGAGCCCACTGTGATGTGAAAGGAGAGCCTAGCTGTAGTGGGAGGGTGGTGTGAAGGTGTGCTGACATCGTTCTAACCCTAGGATGGAAGAAGCTGGATGAGCTTTTCGGTCTGGAGTCTAAGAGCAAAGGGCAGTTGGGCGTGACACACGTCTGTCAACCAACACAAGGAAGGAGGAAGCAGGACCAAGGGGCCAGCCTGAACTACATACATATCGAGACCCAGCCTCAAAAACAACAAATTAAATTTAAAAAAGCAGAGAGCGGGAAAGAAAAACAGGTTGCCGTTTGTTTTAATGTCCCTGAGAGTAGGGACACACGAGCCGCCCCCCCGCCCCCGCCCCGGGTATCCTAATCTCAAGCTGTAAAATTTACAACCCTGGATAAATTACCGAAGGGGCGCACGTGGCGGACTACTGAGCCAATCGGAGCGCCGAAGCTCCTTCGCACGAGAATGTGATTGGATAGAGGCGGGGGGGGCGGGAGGAGGAGCCCTCGGGGCGGAGCCTGTCCCAGGCGGAAAGGGGTACGCGCCCGGAGTCCCCAAGCGAAGCTACCATGGACGGGGCTACAGTGGCCGGCGACCTATTGACTTTGGGGTAAGGGGTTCGGCGGTGTGGCTGGGGGTACGGGAAGGGCACACTCGCCCCGAGACGCGGACGCAGAGGGACTCGCACTGACGCGCGCCCCGCCGCAGGTACGGTGCCCTCCCGGAGGCGGCGTCTCGGGGCCCCGCGTGTGCGGACTTCAGGGCGCTGTGCGCGCGGCTGGCGGCCGAGCTGACGGCTCTGGGAGCTCTGGAGCGGCGAGAGGAGGGCACCGCAGTACTGGGCGCTGGCGACGGTGCGTGAGGATCTGGGTGGACGGCGGGTGGAGCCGCGGGACCTGCCGCTCCCTTGATGTCTTCCTCCTCCCGCAGGCCCGGTCGCAGAAGAAGAATTCCTGCGGCAGTTGACCGGTCTGCTGCGGGCGTTGCACTGCCCGGATCGCGCGCTCTGCGGCGGAGACAGCGCCACAGTGCTGCGGGAGCCCGGCGGCGGCCTGCGCCTGCTGCGTGAGCCTGAAGGCCCTGGGAGGCGGGAGTGGGCGGGGCCCCGGAAGTGGGCGGGTTCTGGATCTGAGACTGGGCCCGGGGAGCTTGGCCAAACCTTTGAGGGTCTCCTGAAGGCCGCGGGTAGGTGGGACCGGCTTAGAATTCTGACGAAGGCCTCTGAAAGCTTTAATGAGTTGAGGTAGACGGACCGGTCGGGTGGTTCTGAAGTGGGCTGGAGGAGGAGGAGCTGCATCCTTGAAATGGGTGGGCTTACTCTGGGGGAGGAACCAAGGTTCTAGCTGGGTTGGGATCTGTTCCTATTTTTAGGGTTTCTTTGCTCTGAGCTCCAGGCTGCCCGCCTCTTGCATCTGCGGCTCCAGCTACATGCTAGGCCTGTACAGTCCTTTGGAGAAGGGACAAAGGAGGGAAATGGCGTGGTTCAAGAGCTGATGCTAACTCTTCAAGCACTGGGCCTCCCTAGACCGGTTCGTGGAATCCTGGCCAGCCAGCTACTTCGGGAGTTTCAAGAGAAGGTAGAGAGACAGAGTCCCCTCTTGAGCTTCCTTACTTGGGGGGAGGCTCCCGTCTTAAAAGCCTTCTCTAGAATGACCCAATGACAGGGATGGTTTTAGAGCTTTGGTCGCCATTTGTTCTAATTTGCTTTTTTGTGATGTAACACTGTCCCAAACCAGCGTGAGGAGGAAAGGGTTTGTTTCCGTTCACAAATTCCAGCCCATCGTTGAGGGAACTCAAGGGAGGAATTGAAGTCGAGACCATGGGGGAATACAGTTTACTAATTCATTTCTGACTTGTTCAGCTACCTTTGTTTTGTTTTTGTGTGTATGTGTGTAGCCCACGGCCATGTGCCCAGGAATGGCATTGCCCATAGCAGGCAAGGCACTCTTAAATTAAATAGCAGTCAAGAAAATATCCCAACAGGCATGTCTACAGACCAGTCTGACGTTTGTGTCATGTTGACAAAAGCCGTTAACGCTCCTGTTTTCTTCCACCAGATCTCTGAGCTGCTGCCTTCCCTGCCCCCAGAGTCCATGCAGCCCCTCCTCAACTCCCATCTGGATGCGCCACAATGGGTAAGAGCATGTATAGATGCCTGTGAACAGTATCCTCACCCAGAGATGCCACCCATGCTGTGACCAAGACCTTTTCTCCTAGGAAGCCCTGGAGACCTTGTCCCAAAGCCTGACGGAACAGTACTGCTGCCGCCGCTGCCTCCTGCTGAAGCGACTGGACCTTACGACATCTGCCTTCCACTGGGGTGACCGGGCAGAGGTGTGGGGACCTTAGCAAGAATAAGCAGGGCGTTGGGAAGCACAGCAGCAGGGTGGAGGGGCAAGGGAGAGAGACCACCTTAGAACCTTTTAAGATTTTTTTGATATGTTTTGCTTACATGTGTATGTGCATCATGTGTGTGCAGTATTCACAGAGGCCAGCAGGGGGTGTCAGATCCCCTGGAAGCAAAGATGGAGATGGTTGTGAGCTTCCATGTGGGTACTGGGAACTAAAGCCAGGTCTTCCAAAGAGCAGTAAGTTCTCAACTGCTGAGCCATCTCTCCAGCGCACATTTAGGGATCTTTTCTCAGGAATTTATTCATTTTTCCTTTATGTGTATGCTTTTGTGTGTGTGTGTTTGTGTATGTGCAACATGTGCATGGCTGGTGCTTGCAGGGTGAGGAAAGGGCATCGGATCCCCAGAAACTGGAGTTATAGAGTGTTGTGAGTCACCCTGTGGGTGCTGGGAACTGAACCCTGGTTCCCTGCAAGAGCAGTCCGTTCTCTTAACTGCCCAGCCGTCTCTCCAGCCCACACTTTAGAATCTTACAGTTCAAGATTTCTTGACTCTCAGGGCCTCGAGGGCATTCTGGAATGTTGTCAGCTGGGAGTGTCTTCAGAACTATTCCCCTGTGTAATAAAATGGACAGTTAAAACTATCTTAATTGTTGCCAATACAAGGTACCAGGAACTGGTAGGAAAATTAGGTTGATTTTGGCTTATGGTTTTGGAGGCTGAAACACATGGAAGCTTGGGCAGGTTGTGGGACTTGCGTGTGTCTCCTCCAAGGTCAGTGCCCTGTGACCTTGATATGTCACCAAAGGTCGCTGTCTCACATGGTCAACCACTTTTTTTAAAATATTTATTTATTAAGTATATAATATTCTGTCTACATGTATCCCTGCAGGCCAGAAGAGGGCACCAGACCTCATTACAGATGGTTGTGAGCCACCATGTGGTTGCTGGGAATTGAACTCAGGACCTTTGGAAGAGCAGGCTATGCTCTTAACCACTGAGCCATCTCTCCAGCCTGGTCAACCACTTTCAAGATTTTGTTTTTGTCTCTTGACTTGCCATGTGGCTGAGAATGACCTTGAACTTCTGACCATTTATCCTCTGCTCCCCTAGTGCTAAGATGATGGTTCTTGTGCCACCATGCCCAGCTGTCTGTCACAGCACATGCACCTTGGCGAATGACCCCCTCTGAAAGCATACAGAGGCTCTGAGTGGGGATGAGCTTTTGGACACCTTTCCCCAACTCCAGGCCCGAGGAGAAGCCATGAAGGCAGTGCTGCTTCCAATCCGAGGGCTTCTGACACCACAATCTAATGTCTCTGTCGCACATGTTCTGGCTGCCCGAGCTGACCTTTCCCGTCTGGTCCCAGCTACCAGTGTGGCTTCCCGCCGAGGGACCAGCTGTGCCATCAACAAGGTGGGCACACCTCAGGCAGGGGAGAATCTGAGCATCCTTGACCTTCAGATTGGTCTTCTGGGGTTTCTCCTGGTCCAGTGTTCTCCCTGGTTCCTGTCCTCTGGAGTTAACTGGGCTCAAACTAACCACTCTCCATAGCAGAGGGAAATTTTCTAATTTTTTTTTAAGATAGTCTCATGTGGCCCAGGCTAGCCCTGTAACCAACTCATTATGTAGCCAAGAGGTCGGCCTCGAACTCCCAGTCGTCTTCCACCTCCCAAATGCTAGGATGATGGGATACATGAGCACACCCCCGCTTTTTTCTTAACCTACTGAGACTCTAATCAACTCTCAGGTGCTTATGGGTGATGTGCCAGACCGTGGAGGGCGCCCAGATGAGCTGGAGGCACCCATGCCTACCTGGAAGAGCCGAAGGGAAGATGGAGGAAGGGGAAAGACTGGCCAGCAGCGCTGGGGTCGCAGAAAGAAGAAGAAGTAAAGGGTCTTGGAGGGTTGGTCAGAGGCTCTGCCAGGTGCTGATGCTACCAGTAACCTTTGAGTCACTGGGAGGGTTTTCCTTGGCACCTAAGCCGGGCATTCCCTGTTGTAGAGACCCTGAACTTCCTACACCCACCCATCACTTAACACTATGAACCATGTTGTCTGAAAAATAAATTTAATTCTTTTGGTGGTTATAGGATCTGTTTCCATCGGGACCAGCTCAAGGGTGTGTGTGTTTGTGGAGGGGCAAGGGAGAGTTTCTGCCCCCAGGTCGGGATAAGCTTTTTGCTTCTCATGTGGGTGTAGGGAAAGACACATTGAAGCACTGGACAAACACTTTATAGGTCTAGGCAGCTGGGACACAGCGGGATAATATGGGTAAACATCTCTGCCTTTTGGGAGCTCTTCCCTGGAAGGAAGAGCAGACATTCAACAAGGCAAACAGGTGAAATGTCTAGTTTGTTAGAGGACCAAAGCACCTTGGAGAAAGAGAAAGCAGCAGGGAAGGGTCAGACTGCGTGTGTGTGACATCACTGGGGTCACGTGAGCAAAGCTCTGGAGCAGGTGAGCCATGCAGACAAAGTGCACTCCAGAAGAGCGGATGGCGAGTACAAAGCCCGAGGCGAGAATACTTTGGGGCATGTCCTAGGAACATGGAGGCCATCATAGGTGGCAGAGGATGAGGAAGGAGGGGAGATGTGGGCAGGGAAGACAGGTGCTGGGGACAGATCTTGCAGAGTTTTGTAAAACTGAGTTTCACCTTGAGCAAGCTGCAGGAGGCCCCGAGCAGGGGAAGACATTTCACACACACTGCCCACACCATCCTCTTTCCTGACATTGGTTAGAACTCTGTCCCCTCCATTCTTACAACCTCTAGACCCGTGGCAGCAGTCAATATGGTCCACTGGTTCACAGCTTCACTTGGAGCTTGAAGCTTTAGTCTCCTTATCTGGGAAGTGGGGAGTTGGGGAGATGACATGACTAGAGTCCAAATCCATCCAACACAGAGCCACAGATGCTAAGTGAGGCGGGAGGGAATATGGCTGACAGTCACTGCAGTGCAGAAGAACTTTTCTAGGGGAAAAGACTCCAGATGCTGTTCAGGCACAGGGCTTCAAGGAAGCTTTGGGCGGTGAAACCGGTGCTGGGAAGGGCACCTGGAAGGAGAAGAATACACAATGAGGGGCCCTTCATTTCTGTAGGGGACAGTTCACAACCAGGACCCGGGTCTCACTCAGATTGTGGCTAAATGACCAATACTCCCAGATAAAATCTTTGCCTTTCAGGAGTGGAAATTGTTCCAACAATATTTATTGTAGCTTCTGGCATATTTGGTCTGTTTTTTTTTGGGGGGGGTGTGACATCATGTTCCATGTGGATGCTGTCGATCCTGACCCTAAAGAGCATGTCAAGGACTCCTGGGTAGGCAAGTGCTCTTGGCCTTATTCTCACTTGACCTTTTTTTGTTTTTGTTTGTTTTGGAAACATGGCCTCTCACTATGACAGTCTGACCTGGATCCTCACCATGTAGCCTCAAGTTGTGGCTGTTCTCTCTCAGCCTCTTCAGCGATAGGAGTGTAGGTTTGCGCAGCCATGCCTAGCCTTTTTTCCTCCCTAGATCTTTGTTTTTGTGCTAGTAACTACCCATTTTTGTCACCTGAGTATATTATGACTGCTATTATTTCTCTGTAAACATTGAAAACTAGTCAGTGTCCACTGGGCATGGAGGCTCATACCTATGACACTCTGGAACATAAATGCAAGGTGACTGTGAGTTTGAGGCCACCCTGGGTTACAAAGTGAACTGGTTAGGTTTTACCATCTTCACACAAACTAGAGTCACTCAGGCAGAGGGAACATCAATTAAGGGATTGCTTCCATCAGATTGACCTGTCGACATGTCTGTAAGGCATTTTCTTGATTAATGATTGATGGGGGAGGGGGAAGAGGAGGGGGAGTGCCCACGGGGTGGGTGGTCCTGGGTTGTGTAAGAAAGGAAGGTGAGGAAGCCATGGAGAGCAGGCAAGCAAGCAGCATTCGTCCATGTTCTCTGCTTCAGTTCCTGCCTGACTTCCTCTAAAAAATGTACTATGACCTGGAAGTGCAAGTCATATAAACCACTTCTTCCCTAAGTTGATTTTGGCCAGTGTTGTAGCACAGCAACACAAAGCCGACTAGGACACATAGTGAGATACCATCTAAAAAAATTTTTTTTTCTTTTTTTTTTTCCTTATTTTTTTTTCCTTAGTGTCTCTAACCTCCCATCCAGGTGACGGAGGATTTTTATATGGTTTTGCCTCTCTGTGATTCCCAGATCTGTCTGGTTTATCCCAGACAAATAGCCTTCCTCTCCTGGATCCAGCTTGGGACTCCTTACCATCTCTGCCTCCTAGGAAGAGTGTGAGGACTCCGTCTGGGTCCAAGCATGGCGAAGGTGGCAACCAGACTCAGCATCCAGGGCTAGTGTGTAGGAGAGACTTTCCTCAGAGCCTGTTTGGGATGTGAGGGGTGGCAGAGATGTGGCTATGACAGGAAGGACTCCATCCTCTGGAACTTCCTCCTGGGCACTGTGTTCTGGGTCTTACCGCAGCTGGCAGGAGGAAGTGCGGCTGGCACAGGTGCCCCTGGGGGACCAGGCTCACCCTTCGTCTCTGGCCTCTTCTTGCACTCCACTCTCACTTGGTCCTTGCAGTGTCTGTGACAGCACAGCCCACAGTCTGGGGGGAAAGGAGCTGCTGAGCACCCCATTCTTCCAGCCTGCAGGTCGAGAGTCCCCCCTCCACTTACCCCGACAGCGATAACCTTGCTTGGTGACACCCCAGAGCTGAGGAAAGAAAGGAGAATTGGTCAGTCGGACTAGAGGAGGGCACATGGGAGAAAGAGGATGGAAGCCAATAGGTTTTGAAATTTCTCAAGATTCCGAGAATTAACCAAAATTATAGGAACTTGGAGATTATCTCAAACTTAGGGAATCAAGTGGGGTATTACAAATGGGCAAACTGCTGAGCTAACGAAAATGTATATCCTATGGATAGGGGCTGTTTGTATCATTCACGGTGTCTCCAGACCAGCACTGCCTGGCTCACAGGCTGTGTCAAGTGCAGACGTGGCAGTAAATAAGTGGTGAGGTCTGTGAATTCGTCTGGATTTGATGATTAAGATTTGTTCACTATCAAGAAGTTGAAGGCAGGTGTGGTGACACATACCTATTCCCAGGAGGCTGAGGCAAGCCTGGGCTACATAATCCATTTAATTTTGTGTGTGTGTGCGTCCTGAGGATTGAACTCAGGGCCTTGTACATGGCAGGCAAGCACTCTAGCACTGAGTTAGATCCCTTGCCGTATAAAATAAATCTGAAGCCAGCCTGAGCTACACGGGAAGACCCTGTCTCAAAAACCCAAAATTTGAGAGAAAACAAACAAAAATAAAAGATGTCTTTAAATTGGAAATGAAGAAAGCTTTGGGTGGTCCAGGGTTTAAGGATCAGAGAGTGATTCTGGGGACCAGGTTTCTCTGTGTAGACTGACTAACCTGCAGCTCCATATGTAGTAGACCAGGCTGGCTTTGAACTCACAGAGCTCTGCCTGCCTTTGCCTCTCAGATGCTGGCATTGAACGTGAGCACCATACCAGCTGGAGACCGATGTTTAAAATTTGTTTTAGCCAGGCGGTGGTGGCACACGCCTTTAATCCCAGCACTCAGGAGGCAGAGGCAGGCGGATCTCTGTGAGTTCGAGTCCAGCCTGGTCTACAACAGCTAGTTCCAGGACAGGCTCCAAAGCTACAGGGAAACCCTGTCTTGAAAAACCAAAATAAATAAATAAATAAAATAAAATTTGTTTTATTTATTTATTTATTTTTGTTGTCCTTTGAAAAATAATTTGAGTAACTTGAGACTTTGTTACCATTCAGCACGTGTGTATCAGTGTGGCTGTTGTCTGTGCGCACATATACACATGCCACAGAGCATGTTGATGTCAGAGAACGACTTTGTGGAGTCAGGGTACCAGATCCCCTGAAACTAGAACCACAGGCAATTGTGAGCTGCCTGATGCGGGTGCCGGGAACCAAGTCCAGCTGCTCAGCAAGGACAGCCAAGTGATATTACCTGCTGAGCCACCTCTCCAGCTCTGCTAGTGTTTGTTTGTTCATTCATTCATTTTTTTCGTTATTTATTTTGGTTTTCCAAGACAGGTTTTCTGTATGTAACCCAGACTGTCCTCAAACTCAGAAATCAGTCTGCCTCTGTCTCTCAAGTGCTGGGACTAAAGTTGTGCACTGCCATGCCCAACTATGTTGGTGTTTTTTAAGAAGGGATCTCATATAGCCCAGGCTGGCCTCAAACTCACTATGTAGCTGAGGATGACCTTGCAGTCCTGGATTCTGGCACACTACCATGTCCACCAGACCCCCACCCCCACTAAGTTGTGAGGCACTAGCCAGGGGAGACAGGGCCCAAGGGTGCTAACAGGGCCAAGTGCTCACGAAGCCGCTGCAGCTGTGACAGAAGGTGGGCTTGCGGAAGGTGACCTCATGGAAGGTGTGCAGGAAGGCCAGGCCCAGCTTGGAGCAGATGGCGCTGGCGCGGAGCAGGTATTCGGTCAGCTCCTCTCTGCTGAAGGAGCCACTCCTACAGGGCAAAGGTCACACCTCAGCATGACTGGCACCTCGTGGCATGTCCAGGATCCTTGTTTTTAGAAGATCCAGGAGCCAGGGCCTCTTACCCATGGCGGGGAGGTGGGTGAAGCCCATGGCAGGCAAAGGGGAAGTTGCCTGACAGTCGCTCAAAGTCCTCCAGAGAGATGGTGCCATGGCCTTCTGGGTCATAGTTCTTGAACACAGACTTGAGAGGGACACGAAGAGGAGAGTGAGGACAAGACACCCAGGCTCAGCCCTGTGGGCTTGGCTTCCTCCCACCGCTCATCTGGCAGCCCTCCAGGGACCCGCAACCCCTCCCCACCACTCATCGGACAGCCCTCCTCACCGCCACTAGCTGTTCCACATGCTGACCCAGGGTCACGCTGTCTGGCTTTGGGGTCACACCATGGGCCCACTCTGCCACCAGAGGGGCTTTGTAGGGGGAGGGTGGCTAGAAGGACACAGTCAGTCAAGGCATAGGCTTAAGCGGGGTGTGGGGGGTGACAGGGTGGGAGGGTGACGGGGTGGAGGGGGCAGGAATCAAGGCTCACCAGACTCTTGGGACAACGTGGTTCCCGGGCATAAGAAAGCTCGTAGATCTCATCTTCGGTATAGAAGAGATCCAGGGAGAGCTAAGGGATGGGCAGGGCAGTAAAGTTCCTCCTCCAGGTCTCTGCCTGGACTCTGGTCCCCCCATCCTCTTCTCAGACCCTTCTCTTGGACCTGTCCTGCCATACCTGCCACCCGCCACAATCCAAAAGTGCCTTGTTCCCACTGAGGCCTTTTTAAAAATTTTGTGTGTGTGTGTGTGTGAGCAGGTGCCCACAGAGATAAGGGGAGGCACTGGGTCCCCAGGAGCTGCAGTTGCAGGAATTGTGAGCTACCCACGTGCACGCTGGAATGGAAATGGGACAAGCAGAAAGAGCTCTTAACCACTGAGCTGTTGTCTGTTCCCCATCCCCCTTCTGAGACAGTCTCATCACACAGTCCAGGCTGGCCGGGAACTCACAGCTTCCTCTCTTGGCCTCCTGAATGCTGGGATTTCAAGCATGCGTCTACACATCCTGCTAAGTTCCATTTAGAATTAAACAACGAGCCACATATTTTCAGTTTTCCACTGGGTCCTGACAAAAGTTATGCACGACCTTGTCTCGGGGTCTCTGAACTCAACTTTTCAGTCAGCTACGCCATCTTCAGAATTTGGCACTGCCTCAACCTTCCTGACCCACGAAATGAGCAGAGTGCGGGCACTCACGTTGTAGGGTTCTAAGTTGAAGTGACCTGCAGGTTCCTTTACATACTTCTAAAGCTCAAACCTGGAGTCTTGAACATGCTCTGCTACTCTCTGGGCATGGTAAACATGCCTGAATCATAGTGCATGGTAGGCAGAGGGCAGAGGAGTGTCACCAGCTTAGGGTTATCCTGGTGTACATAGTGAGTTCTAGGCCAGCAAGGGCTATATAGTAAGACCGGGTCTCAACAAAACAAAGCAAAAAGCAAGCAAACAAAAAATGTTCCACCACTTATCCTTAGATCTTGGGCTCTGTGTGTGTGTGTATGTGTGTGTGTGCAGGCACATGGGCTCACATGCATGTGGCTTCTGAGGTCAATGTTTGGCTGTCTTCCTTAATTTCCCTATTTTTTTTTTTGTTGTTGTTAATGTTTTTGGAGACAGGGTCTCACTATGTAGCCCTAAATGGCCTGGAACTCATTGTGTAGCCCAGGCTGGCCCGGAACTCACAATTCTCCTGCCTCAATACCGGTCAGAGCTTCCAGTCACACCCCAGCTATGCCACACCCTGGCAGCTCAAGACTGTTGATAGGAGGAGCTCAGACACTGAGTTACTTTGTTTTGTTTTTCTTTCCAGAGAAAAACAAAAGAAAGGGCCTCTTTATACCCAGGCCCTCTCACTTGCCCGGCAAGCACTCTACTACTGCTCAGCATTCCAAGCTCCTTGCTGTTGCAGGGATACAACAGCCCAAGGCAACCCGGGGGCCTGGAGCAGGTCCTTGAGTCAGGATAAACTGTGTTCCTTGTGTTCCTGATTCTGCTTGTTTTCTTTTAGACACAGGTAGCCCAGGCTAGTCTTGACTTTGCAACAGTCTTCCAGTCTTGAGTGCCAGGATTACTAAAGGTGTGAGCCACCACACCCAGCTCAGATACTGTTTTGATTACTTCTTATTACATTATTGTTTCTTCTTAGCCACACTCTGAAGAGGGTCCTAGCGTTGTCCTTGTTTTGCAAGTAATGAGATGTCCACAGGGATGTGACCTGCCCGGAGTCACACAGCTAGCTAGACTCCTAGAAGCTGTGGCTTTATGAGTTCCTGGGCTTTCTACTACACACCTGTAATCACTGTACTTGGAAGGCTCCAACAAGAGGACAGCTGCCAGGCTCACACACCGAGTTCCTTGGCCTGAGCTACACTGTGAGACCTGACCTTAAAATAAATACTAGAGGAGCCGGGTGATGGTGACACAAGCCTTTAATCCCAGCACTCGGGAGGCAGAGGCAGGTGGATTTCTGTGAGTTTGAGGCCAGTCTGGTCTACAAGAGCTAGTTCCAGGACAGGCTCCAAAGCTACAGAGAAACCTTGTCTCAAAAACAAAACAAACAAACAAACAAAAAAAAAACAAAATAAATAAATACTAGAGGAAAAGGAAGATGCCCATATTGAAGAGGTAGCTTAGTGATAGAAAACTTCATCATGCAGGGGGTATGACTCAGAGGTAGAGCAACTGCCTAGAATCATCTCCCCCCACCAAGGGCTGAGGCATGGCTCAGTAGTAGACACCTGCCTAGAATCCCCCAGTGAGGGGCTGGGGTGTGGCTCAGTGGTAAAACCCTGCCTAGAATCCCCAGTGAGGGGCTGGGGTGTGGCTCAGTGGTAGGGCCCCTGCCTAGAATCCCCCAGTGAGGGGCTGGGGTGTGGCTCAGTGGTAGGGCCCCTGCCTAGAATCCCCAGTGAGGGGCTGGGGTGTGGCTCAGTGGTAGAGCCCCTGCCTAGAATCCCCCAGTGAGGAGCTATGGCTCAGCAGTTGAGTGCTCACATATTCTAAGTGAGGTCCTAGTTTCACTTTCCAGTACAGCAAAAACCAAACCAAAGCCTCATATTCCCTAACTCTCTATCCTGGTCCTCCATACCCCCCCAGCCCAGAACTCTAATTATTGGTCCCCTGTGGTCTTCAGGGAGCTCAGGTGACACAGGGCCCACAGTTCACCGTCAGCAGATGCAACAGGTCCTCATTGGCGCTGCAGGGGGGATGCTGTCCCTGGAGTGTTGCCAGCTCCTGCAGCCGTAGGTAGAGACTGTTCAGCTTGGGGAGGTGCAGGCGGCCATCCGGCAACCTGTCCGGATGGGCCTCATACAGGGACACCAGGTCCTTGAGGTGTACACCCAGTATGGGCAGTCGGAAGCCGGTACAGCTGGCCCAGGTGTGGCGGTAGCTGGCATAGTTGTTGTGGGAAGCGAGGAGTTTTGTCAGCTCCAGCAGGGCCTGTGCAGAAAGTGCTTGCTAGGATAAGAATGCCTCTGTTGAACATGCCCCTTGCAGAGGATTCCCGTAATCCCTCTCCAGAAGAGGAGAAGAGGAAACACAAGAGAAAGCACCCCGTTCCTACTTTATGGATGTCAAATGCCCAGGATGCTATGCTATCAAATCACCAGTCTTTAGCCATGCCAGTGGTCTTTTTTCTTTCTTTCTTTGCTTTTTTTTTTTTTTTTTTTTTTTTGGTTTTTCAAGACAGGGTTTCTCTGTAGTTTTGGAACCTGTTGTAGATCAGACTGGCCTCAAACTCACAGAAATCCACCTGCCTCTGCCTCCCAAGTGCTGGGATTAAAGGCATGTGCCACCACTGCCCAGGCTACAAATGGGAGTCTTGTAAGTTGGCTGCTCCACTGTCCTCTACCAGCCTACAGGCGGAAAAGCGAGACTGACAGGGGATGCTTCTTCAGGACGAAGCAGCTCTGAAAAGCACACGATTCAAGATGAGTGGGAACCATCTCAATAAACACATCCCAATAAAAATATACAACACCGCTATTCTGAGCCTCTTGGAGGGGGGGTAGCAGCAATCTCATTTGTGGACTCTAGACCCCAGAAATCTGGATCAGATGCACAGAGTAAGCAGCTGCCTAGAATCCACCATTGAGGGGCCAGGACATTGCTCCATATATAGGTGGCCCAGGAAGAAAGAATAGGGATAGCGGGGGGCGGGGGAGGGCTATGGAATTTGGAGTATAAAGGTCCTACGATGCTTCCAGAGCCCTTGAGTAGGTACTGACAGCAGTTACAGAGCAATATGTGAAGGTTCAGGGCAGATGACCATTTGGACTTTGGGGAGTTGAGGAGGTTACCTTAGTGCTGTCGGGGCTCAGGTGGGTGTAGGAGTCCTTCAGCCTGGAGATGGAACTATGACACAGGCCACCCGTGACCGCCATCAGTGTGTTGAAATTCTGTAGCTGGTGAAGCCTCTAGAAGGGAGGTAATGACAGAGGTGGGAGGTACCGCAGAACAGCGGTAGGGTAGGATGAGGACTGGTGGGGGGGGTCGGTCATGTGTGAGTGGGTACCAGGTGTGAGCAGATGAGTGGGTCGGGCTGGCAAGGTGCCAGGCATGTATTTGGGGTTAGACAGATTCAGAGAATAGACAGGCGTGTGTTGGCCAGGTGTAGAGAATTCAGAAATATATCAGGCTTCAGGGTCAAACAACTCACACAAGCGATTCACACAGGTGAAGGCATGACTGGTAGATGGAATAAATTAACTGTGACATAGAAGAGTAAAACAGATGTGGGACAAGCGTGAGGTTCACAGGGTATCAGGAGAATTCTTTCTTCTTCCCTACTCAAAGCTTGAAGGATGGAGGTCACTGTGGAGACAGGTGAGGCAGGACCAAGAAGAAGATGCTCAGGCCAAGAGGCTCAGGCTGATGCCAGACCTGTTCCCAGGTCTAAAGAGCCCAGCAAGATATAGCTCAGTAGTAGAGCCCTTGCCTAGAATCCTCCACTAGGGAGCTGGGGGTGTGGCTTAGTAATAGAGCCCCTGCCTAGAATCCCCCAGTGAGGGTCTGGGGGTGTGGCTCAGTGGTAGAGTCCCTGCCTAGAACCCCCCAGTGAGGAGCTAGGGACATAGCTCAGTAGTAGAGCCCCTGCCTAGAATCTCCCAGTGAGGAGCTAGGGACATAGCTCAGTGGTAGAGTCCCTGCCTAGAACCCCCCAGTGAGAGGCTAGGGTGTGGCTCAGTGGTAGAGTCCCTGCCTAGAATCCCCCAGTAAGATGTTGGGGGCATGTCTCAGTGGTAGAGCATCTGCATATAGACTCTCCCAGTGAAGGACTGGGAATGTGGCTCAATGGTAAAGGACTTATTTAAGGGTGCAAGAGGCCCTGGGTTCAATCCCCTGTACTAACAGAAATAGCCAAGCAAGAGGAAGCAAAGTGTTGGAAGGCTCATCAGGAAGGGCGTGGTCTGCTTTGGAGATATTCAAAGAGGTCAGACCACAGGCTTCCCTTTTCCCAGAAGGGAGGGAAGGCTGACTCAACGGGTTAGGGTCAGAGAGACTGGACTAAGTCTCTTTGTATCTAAGTATCACTAAGAGCGATACAGTCACTGTCCGAAGACACCAGGGGGGCTAAGGACTGGAGATACAAAGCTGAAGACACAGAAAGGATCCTTTCTCTGCATGGGGGGAGGGGTAATATGATCTGATATGATGATAGGGCCTAGGAAACAGTGTTAATTCCTAACTATAGAGCCAACAGTGGGGCCAAGTATGGTTTGACTCTGTGATATCAAGGTCACAGGGGAGTATGGACTAAAATGATGCCAGGATACTGCGTGGTAGGTATGGTGGGTGAGAGAGATGAATCATGCTACCACAGGATGGGCTGGAGTCATGGGCTGGAGAGATGGCTCAGTGCTTAAGAGCACATACTGTTCTTGCAAGGGTACCTGAGCTCCATCCCCAGCACCCATACTGGGCAGCTCACAACCGCCTCCTGTAACTCCAGTGTCACTGGCCTCTACAGGGGTGTGTGCGCATACAATTTAAAATAATTAAAAAAATCAATATTGATCTGTGGCCAGCCTGGTCTACAGAGCGAGTTCCAGGACAGCCAGGGCTAAGCCTGGAGCCTTAGTCAGTCACAATATGGAGGCCAAATCTAGTATACAGTCCCAGAAGCAAGTAGAAGGCAGCTGTGGTGGCACGCACTTTACTCTCAGTATTTAGTAGGCAGAGGCACGCAGATCTCTTTAAATTCGAGACCATCCTGGTCTACATAGCAAGTTCTAGGACATCCAGGGCTACGCAGAAAGACCCTGTCTCAAAAAAAAAAAAAAAAAAGGTGGAAAGACTGGGAGTTTAGACGGGCTTACCTGTGCCACATTAATGAATTTGTCCAGTACCTGGGCCCGTTGTGCAGGCCCGGGACGGCTCAGTACCATGACCTGTACCCAGCGGGACACACTGTTGCTCAGACCCACAGAACCTTCCAGAGCAGGACAACCCCTCACTGAGCCCTGCAAAACATAGCCCCGCAGGTCTTGGGGCTGAGGACAAGATCGGTCAGGGCAGGCGCTAGAGCTCACATGCCACCTTCCTGGCAGTCCCAACCTCTACCGTCCTAACATAGTCTACGTCTCCCACCAGGCTACTGTAGGTCCCGGACATCACCTTGTCCTGTTCTAGTCTGTGTGTGCATTATTATGTGTCTGACTGGGGCATGTTCAGCAAAGGGAGGCACGGGCAAAAGGACTTGAAAGCAGCTTCTACTTGATCTGCTCAATAATATGTACACTCCACACTCATGTCCACCACGCCACACAGGCGTGCGCACAAACACACATGTGCGTACACATACACACACACATACATGTGTACATGCACACACATACACACACACACAAAATCTGGAAATCTGTCCCCTAAAGAAATCAGATCCCCATTTTCCTTCAAAACAATGTCTAGATGTTAGCAGGTGATGTATTCCAACCCAGAAGCGCACACAGTTGCCTTTCGGGAAGGGAAACAACGATTTCAAAGGTTTTCCTCAGATATCGTTTATTCTAACCATGCACTGGTCTCTAGTGTAGGAACTCTTAATATCCCGCTTGAATATTAAGAGGGGTTTTCTCTGTGTTGCCCTGGCTGTCCTGGAACTCGCTCTGTAGACCAGGCTGGCCTCGAACTCACTGAGATCTGTCTGCCTCTGCCTCCCATTCAAGTGCTGAGATTAAAGGTGTGAGCCACGATCACCCTTTTAATTTTTACCTTTATGTACGGGGGAACTGAGGCATGGTGAATTGAAATGCTTAGGGAATAAATGAATAACTGAGAAAATATTTTGAGCACTTAACTATGTGATTCTATTGCAGTAAGCATTTTTGTGACAGGGTCCCATGTGAAGCCCTGAGCTTCACATCCTCCTGCATCGGCCACATGAGTGCTAGGATTTTAGGCCTGCGCCACCACACCATAGTACAATAAGCACTTCTAAGTGGGAATTTCATTCCTTCTGCCTCTCTGTGAAGTGGTGTGGTCTCTGTCTTGTATGAATGAGTACCTGAGCGATGGAGAAACTAGTTCAAAGCTAGTTTCAAAAAGGTCAATAGGAGCTGAGGCGGGCTGGGGATATGGGCCCTTGGTTGAAAGCTTGCCTAGTTTGCCTGCACAAAAAGCCCTGGGTCTGATCTGCATCACTGCAGAAACTGCTGTGTTGGCACACATCTGGGATGCTAGCACCCGAGAGGTGGAGGGAGTGGACCAGAGTTCAAAAGTCATCCTTGGTTCCATAGCTGGAGGCCATGAGACTCGTGTCCGGACAACGGGGCAGACAGGGAGTAAGAATGAGTGGAAAAGAAAGAAATGGCCGCTAAAATGACGTAGTGGATAAAAGGGCCTGAGCTGTGTTCCTGGGATGCGCATGGCGGCAGAAAGAGAAGATTGACTCCTACAAGTTGTCCTCTAACCACCATGTCTCTCACACACAAGCAATAAACATGTAAAATAAAAATGTCTAGAAGGGAGAAGGGGATAGGATTTGAACTCAAGGCTTTAGCACCCAGCCAGCTCAACCCATTGTCTCAGACCCTCCTGCTGCCAGGTTAGACTGCTTAAGAGCGTCCGCCAGGAGTGCTGGAGCACACCTTTAGCCCCAGCACTCAGGAGGCAAAGGCAGGCAGATCTCTGTGAGTTCAAGGCCAGCCTGGTCTACAGAGTCAGCCCAAGTTACACGGTGAGATCCTGTTTCAAAAAAGAGTTTACAGTCTGGGCTGGGGATGTAGGGAAGACCCTGGGTTCAGTCACCAGCGCTGTTAACACAGTCACGGGAGTAGCAATAATAGTAAGACCTACAACCCCATACGGATGCCTGTGCCAGGAGCACCCCCACCCCCCCCCCCCCCCCCCCCCCCGGTTCAGTTTGCTGCCTGGGGCAGACTGGGAAAGGCATTCTCACTGTGATGGCCTGGAAGGCCCGGAACTCGAGGTAAGTGAGGTGTTGAGCCAGCTCCTCCGTCTCCAAGTGATCGAACAGCAAGGACACTTTGCGCTTCTTGCCCAGGCCTGGGCTGCTCATGAGAGGTGGGGGGCCGGGCCCTCTGGGACTTAGTCTGGAGGTCAAGAAGGACAGGTTACTGGACTGGCTCAAGAGTTGAAGGTTTGGGTGGGGCATAGAGGGTGTGGGCAGGATAGGGTGGGGGCGGGGAAGAAGGGGAGTGCTGGCTCACAGGTTGGAGGCGTCTCCTAGGCTTCTTTGGGTCAAGTTGCCCTCCTGAGCTACCGTGGCCCAAAACCGACCTATGACTTCTTCTAGATGGGGCTCCTGATGCACTGCCTCAGGGTCATGGGTCAGCCAGTACCTAGGAGGAGCCAGAGACAGGAGGTAAACTTGGGCTGGCGGTAGGTGACAAGAGGCTCTGTAAGGAATTCTCCATGTGGGGAACTAAGGGCATTTCTGTGTGTATGGTTTCTGGAGTCAGAATCAGAGGGGTGATTCAGAGGACTTGGGGGGCGGTTCTTAAAACAGCATAGGGCTCTCTTGAGACAACTGGGTAGCCAGACAGTAGGGGTGCCAGGAACTGGGTGGGGGTGAGATTTGGGGAGTCAAGAAGTGAGGTGTCACCAAGGAGAGTCTATGGGATCTGGGTCGGGTCTCCAAGAACTGGTGTTCTAAGGAGCAGGGGGCAGTAGTCTCAGGAACTAGGTTAGGAGTGGTTTTTAAATTTTCTTAAAAGATTTATTTTCATTTTGTATGCATGAGTGTTTTGCCTACAAGGATGTATGTGTACCATGTGTGTGCCTGGTGCCGTGGAGGCCAGAAGACAGCACTGGGTCCCCTAGAACTGGACTTACAGTCAGCCACAGTGTGGGTGCTGGGAACTGAACCCAGGTCCTTTGAAAGGGCAGCTAGTGCCCTTCCTAACGGCTGAGCCATCCAGCCCCAGTCAGTGGTGTGTTAGCAAGGGATTTTTTTTTTAAAGATTTATTTATTTATTTTGTTTACAGTGTTCTGTCTGCATGTGTGCCTGTAGGCCAAAAGAGGGCACCAGATTTCTTTACAGATGGTTGTGAGCCACCATGTGGTTGCTGGGAATTGAACTCAGGACCTCGGGAAGAACAATCAGTGCTCTTAACCTCTGAGCCATCTCTCCAGCCCCCTAGCAAGGGATTTTTTTTGTAACTTTTTTTGTTTTTGAGATGGAACCTTACTCTATAGCCCAGGCTAGCCTTGAACCTGAGGAGAACCTTTACCTCAGGCTATCTCATGCCAGGATTACAGGCATGAGTTATCACACAGACTCTTAGCATGGGATTCTAGCAAATGGGGCTGAGTGTATGTGGGGGGGTGGATTGGATTGGGGGATCTTGGAGAGGTGTTTTATGGGATGGGGGGGGGGTCTTGGCTCAGCCCTACCTGACCAGGTAACAGATCTGTAGCTGTCTTAGCTCCTGTGCATCTTTGGCAGCCTTCTGGTACTTGAGTTCTAGTCAAGGCTGTTTTGCAGCATCCCCATTCCCCCATTCCCCCACTCCCCTACTCCCTTCTCCCAGGAGTTTAGGTGTCTGCCCTCAACCCTCTAGACAGAGATGACCATTCTGGGAGGATATGAGGTCAGCAGCCGGGTCGCGAAGTCTGAGGATGGCAGCACCCAGCTGTGCATCGTAAGCACCATCTTGAGAATGTGGTCCCCACGGCGTAGGCTGCCAGTTGAGTCTGGAGGAGGGAGGAGAGTTCATTAGCCTGGGCCCTGGGCAACAGACCGATGGCTTCCAGCATGGGTGGACAGGCTGCTGAAGGGGCTGGTTCTACCTGTGATGCCCTGCAGGAACCTGAGCAAGCAATATGATTTCCTCAGTGTCTTCATCTGTCAGGTGCATGGAATGGGATGAGTTTGGTTCCTGGCCTTCAATCATCTCAAGGTGTTTTCCTTGAACTTTTTTTTTTCTTTTTCTTTTTGAGACAGGGTTTCTCTATGTAACAGCCCAGGCTGTCCTGGAACTTGCTTTGTAGACCAGGCTGGCCTCAAACTTCCAGAGATCTACCTGCCTTTACCTCCTTAATGCTACCCAGCTTCCTTGAATTTTTAAGATTTATTTTTATTGCCTTAAATTTTGTGTGTGTGTGTGTATGTATGTGTGTGAAGTGTGAGTTTGTTCACATGGGTGCTGGGAGCCTTCTCATGCCAGGGGTATCAGGCTCCCTGGAGCTGGAGTTACAAGTTGATGTAAGCCTTCTGATGAAGATACTGGAAACCAAACTCAGGCCCTCTGCAAGAGGGATACATGATTTTAATCACTAAGCTATCACTTCAGCCCCTTAACTCATTTTTTTGAGACAGGACATCACTAAGTAGCGTTGGCTGGCTTGGAGCTTGCTATTTAGATCAGGCTGGCCTCAAATCACAGAGATCTGCCTGCCTCTGCCTCCCAAGTGCTGGGATTAAAGGCATGCACCATATCACCCCGCTAGGCCTCGAACTTTATCCTCCTGCCTCAGCCTTCAAAACTATGCGACTAGACCCAAGCTCTCTCTCATCATTTATGTCATTTACGTAAGGCAGATTCACCCTACGGACCCGCTTTCTACCCCTACCAGTGAGGCGGACAGAGGAAAGCTCAGCTGGCTGTGAGCGCTGGGAAGGCTGGCCTGGGTAGAGCTACTCACCGAAGCATTGGATACATTTCTCCAGTAGCTCATCTTCGCTGCAGCTGCCTTCGCTCAGCACCCCCAGATTCATGGAAGCCATAACCTTGATGATTTCCCGGGGGGTGGGGCACGTCTTGTGGCGGCGGGCCTGTCGCGGCCGACCCCGCCCGCCTGCCTTCCCAGAGCATTCCTGATGAGACTTCCTGTAGGTACACACACAAAGCATCACGGGAGTCCTTGCCTCCACGTACACTCCCAGAATTCCTCTTGACCCCAATGCTTCTAAGCACCATGGACCAAAGTTCTTGCAGACCAAGGCCCAGGTCTACCCACTAGGGACTCATGGGCGACAAACTCCAAAATATTTCAGATTCCCCAGGCAATCATCGTGAAAGACCCAGGACCGAGGGCCTTCCAAAAGCTTAACTCCCTCCTCCAGGCATTGTCTTAATTATTGTTTTTAAAGTTAATATACAAAATAGTGGGTTTCATTATGACATTTATCACACATAATCTTTATCATCGCACCCATTCCTTGTTCCTATTTGTCACCCATCTGCCCTCCCTCATATCATTGGTTCCTTCCCTTTCCCAAATATTGCCCTCTGCTTTCATGTCAATATATATGTATGTATGCATGTATGTGTGTATACACATACTTAAATATAGGTTTCACATATAAAGGAAAACACACGTAGTATTTTGTCTCTCCCCTGTTACTTTCTGTTATTCCCACCTCTCTTCAAGTTCCTCTTGATATATAGCCCCAAAGCAGCACAGGGGAAATATGTTGTAAGCAAGCCCCCAGGATTTATCCTGAGTTTTCAGGGAACCCAGGAATGACCCTCGGACCAACTCTAGGGCATCTTAGGTGTCCACAAGTTGGCCTTCAGGCTCCTGCCAGAGCCAGAACGACATCTGGAGTCCAGGAGTCCTGCCTCTGTGGCCCAGCAATGGAGCTGACTCCTGCAGTCAGGCCTCTAGAAATCTAGCCTGCTTCTGCAAGGCAACAGACCCCTTCCTCAAACTCCCCTTCACACACAGAGTCTTAGCCTCTAGCCTTCCTCCACATTTGGAGCCCAGAGAGGAAGTACAGAGCTTCTCCTGGGCTCCTCGGAGGTAGGCGGGGTCCCTGGGGCCACAGCCCCTTCAAGGAAAGTTTAAAAATAACCATGCCCTCTGCCTCCCTAGGTGTCTGTCCCAGGTGAGGAAAAAGGGATGATGTAGAAGGAATGGAGGAATGGGTTGGATTCTAGTCTTCAGAGTCATTCAGAACTGGGCTCGAGAAGTTTTCGCTGGCCGTGTGCCTCTTTATAAGTTACCCAATGTCTTTCTAGCCCTTGCTTTCTTCAGATGAAAAAGTAAAGTCATCCTTGGATTTTCCCCGGCGTTCGTAAGCCTGGCTCCTCAAAGGGGCCCAGCTAGTGGGGAAGCAGACAGTGAGACATGGAGAGAAAGCCGCGTATGATGGTGCTACCGTGTAATCCTAGCTACCTGGGAGAATGAGGCACGTGGATTGCAAGTTCGAGTTCAGCCTGGGCTACAGAGCAAGACATGACCTTAAAAAAAAAAAAAAAAAAAAAAAAAGACAGAAGGAAGCAGCCAGGCTTACAGCATGGCATGGGTGTGAAAACACAAACAGGGACACCCTAAAATAAATCTGCCGTGTCTCCTGACACCCCGTAAGGGCTTAATATAGCTGTTAAATGTTAAATAATAATGGACATTTGTTGAGCGCTGACTCAGAAGCAGCTGAAGGGCTGAGCACTTCATGTTTTTCAGGTACTCACACAAAGGACCAAAAGCATCACTTTCCTGGGCATTCCATACAAGCACAGTTTCTCAGGCGCCACTGCAGACTCACAGAATCTAAAACTTTAGGGGTAGGCCCAGTGGCTGGTGCTTTCAAGCCCTCTGTGTGGCTGCTATGCACGCTCACGTTTGCGAACTGGTGGTCAAAGCAGAGTAAATTCTGCAAGCTCCTCTAAAGTGGTACCCATGATAAGTCTGACAGAAGCAGAAACTGAGACAGAGTAGTTGAGTAACTTACCTAAGGTCACACAGCCAGGAACCGAGGCACCCAAGATTCTCTCACTATATTGCTGAGTAGGAGGGAACCCCTTTGCTCATCAGGACCACGCTAGGGAGACTGGAGGAGCTATCCAGGCTGGGGACCCTGCACCATCTTTCCTTATGGGGACAGGAGGGCTAGCAATGCCAGGAGAAAGAAGCCCATTTCCGATCCTGCTGGCAAGGTCAGCCACCTGACCCTTACCTGCTGCACGGCAGCCCCCAGTAGTGCCTGGAGCAGCCAGCAGTGGTTTAAGAGGCAGGGAAGCTGCAGAGACCTACATCATAAACCTCTCTCCTGGAACACAGTCCTGCAGGAGCCTGGAGTTTCCAGTCCAGGGGGGTAGTGACCATAATAGGGGACAGGGAAGACCCAGGGAAGACAGAGGCAGCCAGCTGAGGGAGCTGGGATGGAGGGATACAGGACAGATCAAACTCCAGGCAGAGACAACAGCAGTAATGGAGGCTCAGGTGCTCAGCTCCCTGAAGCATCTCATTTATCCCTCGTACCCACGAGAGCCACATTGGAGGAATGGGGGCACCCCTTGTCCTATTGTCCCCCCACTGGCCACAGCCAGAGGTAGCATGACTCTCCCTGGGAAGGGTCCTTTGGCTCTCCCAGGTCTCCCTGGGGGAGTCCTCTTACCGTTTGCTATCTTTCCGGTTCATGGTTCCTGGAGGGGACAGGGGTCCTGACAGGCATGTGATCCTTTTCCTTCTCTGGTCAGATTGTCAGCCCCCTGGGAGCTGCGTCGTCGTCCACGGTATTTAGGAAGGAAAGAGGAACTGCCCCTCCCCACTCCCCCTCAGGCCAGGGGGAAGGAAGAGGCTGGGGAGAGACCAAAGGCTCCCCTCCCCCCAAGGGGATCCCTGTCCTGCTGAGGTTTCCGGTGCTGCCTACCCCTCTCAGCGGTCTCTCTAGCTATCTCCCCATCTTCTTTTCTCTCCCACCTCTGTAGTACAAACACACACACACACACACACACACACACAAAACAGCTTTTAAAAGTGTGACTGATATTTATGTAAAAACACAAGCTCAGAGGAAAGGTCTGCATTTCTCTTCTTTTATTGTATTTTGTTCTTTAAAGCCAGACTTTCCTGTAGCTCAGGCTGGCCTCATACTCACAGGAAGTCTCCTGCTTCAGCCTCCTACATGCTAGGACGACAGGCATGTAATGCATGGCTGGTTTGAAGGACACTCTTTATCCCGGGAAAACATTTTTGCTTTATTCTGTTCTTGGTAAAATCCTTCAGGTTGCACCTCCCGTGTACCATCGACTTCTCTAAGAGTTTGGGGTTTTATTTATTTATCTATTTTTATTTCTAAAGGTATACTCACCTTTTGCGGTATTTTATTTTTACTTTGAATCCTGTGTATGTGTTGTCTGTATGTGGCTATGTGCCCACAGGTGCTGGTGCCCTCGGAGGAGGCTGGAAGCGTCAGATTCCCCTGGAGCTGGAGTTTCAGGCAGTTGTGAGCCACACGGCATGGGCTGAGGTCTTCTGCAAGAGCAGGGTGGTCCAGTGGCTTTCATTTTGATATTGACTGTACTGGTTTTTTGTTGTGCTAGCCTCCCCTTCCTGTGTGTGTGTGGGAGGGGGGGTTTCAAGGAATTTTTCATGTAGATCAGACTGATGCCAGATTCTCTTTGTAGCTGAGGATAACTCCCCCCTCCATCTCCCAAGTGCTGAGATGGTAGCTGTGACTCACCATGCCCAGTTCACACAGTGCTGGGTCTCAGCCTGGGGCTTTGTGTGTTCTGGGCAAGCATTCTACCAACTGAGTTGTGTCCTCTATTCCCAGGGTTATTTTTTTATAAAAATGTTCCTGATAGAGGTGAACCCTGAGTCGTCTCTCCAGCCCCTTCAGGCAGTTTTTTTTTGTTGTTGTTTGTTTGTTTGTTTTGGTTTTTCGAGACAGGGTTTCTCTGTAGCTTTGGAGCCTGTCCTGGAACTAGCTCTTGTAGACCAGGCTGGCCTCGAACTCACAAAGATCCACCTGCCTCTGCCTCCCGAGTGCTGGGATTAAAGGCGTGTGCCACCACCGCCCGGCTCTTCAGACAGTTTTAAAACGGACAAAATGACTGGGGTTTTGTTGTTGTTGTCTCGTCTTGTTTTTCAAGACAGGGTTTCTCTGTGTAGTCCTGGCTGTCCTGGAGCTAGCTCTGTAGACCAGGGTGGTCACAAACTCAGAGATCTGCCTGCCTCGGCCAGGATGACTGTTTTAAAATCTTCTCCCTTTGCACTGTTCCTCTCAGGTTACTGTGAACAGTCCCATACATGTCCCATACATGATACATGATTCAGTTTTGTCTCAACTGTTTATATATATATATACATATATATATATATACACACAAAGTTTTGTGCCCGAGGAAGCAGACTTTCCTTTTGAGTATGTATGTTTTGTTCTTTTATCTTAATGTGTCATGCTTGACATATTTTTAATTGAAGTACCAAAAAAGAGCACACATTGCTGATGAGCTGTCAGTAACTGAGGAAACCCCCAGTGATGACTCAATTCAAGAACAGGACTTTAGCAGGGACTAGTGTTGCATACTCCTATCCCTGGTACTTGACAGGTAATGTTGGAGGATCAGGGATTCAAGGTCATCTGCTGCTGCTTGTTGAGTTTGAAGCCACCCTAAAAGAGAGAGAGAGAGACAGAGAGAGAGACAGAGAGAGAGAGAGAGAACAAAAAAACCAATTGTGGTGGCTCATACAGTTTTAATCCTAGCCCCTTAGATGGGGTAGGAGGAGCTAAGGCAGACTGATCTCTATGAATTCAAGACTAACCTGATCTACATAGCTCTAGACTGGGCCCACACCCAAAACCAAAAACGTCAAGTGACTCCGGAACATTCTTAATCTAAGTTCCCTCGTTCTTCCATCACTGCCTCCCACGATTTATCTGCAGCCTGATACATAACAGAGTAGTTTTGTCTGCTTTAAAACTCTATGAAGGGGCTTGAGAGATGGCTCAGCAGGTTAAGAGCACTGGCTGCTCTTGCAAGAACTGGAGTCCAGTTTCCAGCTCCCACATAAACAGCTCACAACCACATGTAACCCCAGCTTCAGGTGACAGAACACCCTGGCCTCTAAAGGGACTCAGTTTGCAAGCTCTCACATACAGACGCAGATACCTGCACATAACTAAAATAAAAATACATCTTAAAAAGTACTCTCTGTACATGGACTCATGGATTGTGTCAAGTCTCTTTCATTTATCTTTCTGCTTTTGTTCTTCTTCCCATGTTATTTTACTTGGTTATGCTCCTTCCCTTTTTGTTGCTGCATTATCTTTCATTGTGTGCTAGCGTATGATTTGTTCATCAATTTTCTTACAATGGACAGTTTAGCTGCTTTCTTGATTCTGTTAAAAACAGTACATTTCAGGGCTGGAAGGATGGCTCAGTGATCCTCCTGAGGACCTAAGTTCAATTCTCAGCATTCACATGATGGACCCAAACTGGCTATATTAACTCTAGTTCCAGGGAATCCAGCACTCTCTAATGGCCTCTGAGGGACCAAGCATGCACAGAATAGTCGTATATACATGCAGGCAGAACACTGATATGTTTTGCCAGGAGAGGGCTGTTTTGTTCTTGGAGAAACTCCTGTAGCTTAGGCTGTCCTTGAACTTGCAATGTAACAGAGAAGGATGACCTTGAATGCCTGGTCACCTTCCAAGTGCTGGGATTCCAGGTGTGTGCCACCACTTCCCAAAACGCATTTGTTCTTACCATGCTCAGACGGAACCTATAGTCCACACATTCCAGTGGGTACTCGCCCACTGAGCCCTGCTGGAACTACTCAAGCATTCTGCTCTTGGTGAACACAAAACCTTCAGTTCTGTAGGGCAGTTTCCAGGAGTAGAATAAGTGGGTCATAGGAGAATGATTCTGCCAAACCTAGTACTTTAAGTGGGTTCACTGAAGCAGCACTTTGAGGAGAGTATGTTTGATCCTTTTGTTTTCATTGAAAGTGTCCACAGCGGGTGTCTTTGTACATAACCCAGAAGGCCTACTTTAGTTTTTCCATCAAATGAACTGCCTTGGTTTGGTACTCCCTCTCTTCCCGGCTCTTTGCCTTCCTATGTCTCCTGCTATGTCTCCCACTATGTCTCAAGTAGTGCAGTTCTTCAATGATACAGAGCCCACCCCTTCTCTTCATTTTCCCCTAGCACCTGCTTAGCCTCCAGTGTAAGAGTGTCTCCAGGCCCTGAGGATGCAGAAAAGCCCCTGGGAGAGGCACGGAAGGGCCTTGGGGTAAACACTTAGCCTTCAAGACATTCTGGATGACCACTCGCACCCCTAAGAACATTGATGACCACAAAGGAAGAGCCTTCTGAGTCAAAGAGCAGAAACCCACAGGGGAAAAGCTTGATAGCATCAGAGTAGATTTTTTTCCACGAGGCACCACGGGACCAATATTAACCGGCCGCAGGGGAAAGGTATTTGCAATGTTTAAAGCCAGCCAGAAAGTATCTAGAAGGGAAAAAGGACAGCTGTAAGTCAAGAAACCAGGATGGCAACTCCAGTAGAAAATTGGGCTGAATCAGTTGGCGGTATTGCTTAGGGCACAAGAATGCTTGTTGCTAGTTGGGCAGTGGTGGTGCACGCCTTTAATCCCATCACTTGGGAGGCAGAGACAGGCAGATCTCTGTGAGTTCGAGGACAGTCTGGTCTACAGAGCTTGTTCCAGGACAACTAGGGCTGTTACACAGAGAAACCCTGTCTTGAAAAACCTGAATAAATAAATAAGAGTGCTTGCTGCCAAAGCATGAGGACCTGAATTTGGGTCCCCAGCACCCATATAAAAAAGCTGGGGGGCTGCAGAGATGGCTTTAGTGGTTCAAACACTTTCACAGTGGTTAAGAGCCCTTGCTGCTCTTGTAGAGGACCAGAGTTCAATTCCCCACCTCACCCATGTCAGGTCCTTCATAGTGGCCTGTAATTCCAGCTCCAGGGATGATGCACCATCCTCTTTTTGGCTCCCAAGGGCATCCACACAGATGATATACACATGCACACACACATACACACATTTTTTTAAAAACTGAGTGTGGTGGTTGGGGAGATATCACAATGGTGTTAATGCTTTTTTTAAAAAATATTTCTTATGGTTTATTTAACTTTATTTTATGTGCATTGATGTGAAGGTGTCAGGTCCCCTGGAACTGGATTTTCAGACAGTTGTGAGCTACCATGTGGGTGCTGGGAATTTAACCCGGGTCCTCTGGAAGAGCAGTCAGTGCTCTTAACCGCTGAGCCATCTCTCCAGCCCGGTGTTAATGCTTTTTTTGAGGAATAGCAAGCTTGCACTAGATTGGATCCCCAGAATCCACACAAATGTCGGGTGGATGTGGAAGCTTTCTTGTCACTCTAGAGCTCAGAAGGCAGAGATGGGAGTCTCTAGCAAGCCTGTCATCTCACCACTTGGGAGACTGAGGCAGGAGCATCAGGTGTTTGAGGCTAGCTCAGGCTACTTAGTGACACTGTCTCAAACAAGCAAGCAATGAAAACCATAAATAACAAGAAATAGATAAACAGGAAAAAATAAAAGTAGGCAAAGAGGATGTCCAGGCAGCCATGACTCCCAAATCTCTGACAGACCCCAGAGAAGATGACAGACATCATTGGCAACTGATTAGTGACTGTAACTCAGTCTATAAGTCTGTTAAACATTAGTAGCCAGGTAACTGGGGAGATGGCTCAGTCAGTTATCAGCTCGCCACACAAGCTTGAAGATCGGAGTTCAAGCTCCAGCATCCACCTAAGAAGCCAGGTGAGGCATACTTTAATGCCAGTGCTGGGGAAGCAGAGCCAAGTAGATCCCTGGGGCTCGCGGGCCGTCTAGCTGACCCTCACGGTGAGCTCCAGGCCAGCTGAAGAACAGCACTTACGGTGGTCTCTGTCCTCCATACACACGCACACACATGTTCCTCCACAGCAATGTGCACCCACGTGACCCTCACCCCTTACTGTACAAATGAGAAGTTAGAAGATGGCAAGCGGAGGTTGGGCGATGGAGGCTGAAATCTTCGCATGGTGAGAGCAGGCAGCCACTCTTAGGCTGCTTAGAGGAACTGTGTATATGGGTGTGTCATCGAGCAGTCAGGTTCTGGGGGGGTGTATACCAAAATGGTGCCAGCTCCGTAAAGGGATGTCTCATCCCTTTCCCCATTGTTGAGAGAAAATACCTGATGTTAGCAAGTAAGGAAGGAAGGGTCTGTTCCGCCATGGTTGCTGGAGCAGGAAGCAGCTGCTCATGCTGCATCCGAAAGCAGGACATGGAGAGAAATGAACGCTGCAATCAATTTGCCCTCTTCACTTGGAGACCCAGCCAGAGGTCACACCGAATCTGTCTTGGTCAGTTAAACCATCTGGATATGCCATCCCAGACACTTCCGAGGCTTGGTCCTACTAAGTGTTCCCAAATCCAGTCAAATTGACAATCTGGATTTCCCACATCAGGTGACCCGTGCAAGTATAGTAGCAGGAGCCAGAGGCAGCTTGGGTGTCCACTCCCAGGGACCTGCCACCAAGAAGTCCCTCAAAGCCACCATGGTCATACACCAGGTGTCCAAAGAGCAACACAGGAAAGTCTTAAAATATGTAGTGATGACTAAAGAACTAAGAAACACTATTAATATCTTATGATATAATTCATAATGACAGTATAATTCCTCATTCTGTATAGAGTATTTAAGAAAAAGTATTTACCATGCAACTATATAATACATGAATATAAAACAAAATTATATTGTACCATATAATAAACATAATACCTATGTTATATACATGATATATATAAATAATGCATATAACTATATAATTTACTGAATTATATAATTCAATAATGAAATATAACTGGTTAATCTCAACACTCAGGAGGCAGAGGCAGATAGATCTCCATGAGTTCAAGTTCAGCTTGGCCTACATAACAAGTTTGAGACCATTCAGGGCTACACAGTGAGACTCTATCTAAAAAGGAAAAAGATGCAGTTTAATCCAAGTGTATTAGCACCAGTGTTTAATAAG